>OU426987.1:45459427-45662375 GCA_911387755.1 Chrysotoxum bicinctum
CTTGTGCACGTCTTCTGGTGTTGAGTTGGTGTTGGATTGGTTGTTTAAATCGGTTGTCAGCAAAGTATTCTATTATGGTCGTCATCTTAAAAATATCTTCAGCTTGTAGTGGCTTAAAAAGTGTGTCATATGTTTGTCGATAGTTGTTGTTAATTTGTTTTATAGCTGCATTTTGGAGTTTTTGAATTTTGACAATGTGGGTTTTAGCTGCATTACCCCAAGCAAGTATTCCATATCGTATCCTAGATTCCATCAATGAGTAATAAACTTGTTTTAAAACATCGTGGTTATTGTGGTATTTTAGATGAGATAGTGCAAACATTGCTTTCTTTAGGTTTATCCTCAATTTGTCTATGTGTGTATCCCATAAAAAGTGAATGTCTATTACTATTCCCAGATACTTGTAGTTGCTTACTTATTCGATGCATTCTTTTTGCGTTTTAGGGCAGTCATCATTCTGTAAATAAATCCTTTGATTTGTCTGCTTGAACTGCGGACTTCTGATATGCATCATTTTTGTTTTTGACGCATTCATTACCAAGCCGTTGTCGTGACACCATCTAGCTGCCATGTTGAATTCTTCTTGAATTATCTTTGTTATCGTATCAAGAGAACTGTGGCGAACGATAAAAGCCGCATCATCAGCAAAAGCGAAGGGAATAATCTGTTTGAAAAGTCGTAACAATTCGTTAGTGTATAAGACAAACAAAATCGGACCCAGTTTAGATCCCTGTGGAACTCCATATCTCATCACTTTTTTTTTCACTCACAGCATCTTTGATTTTAACACAAAATGTTCTGTTGTGAAGATATTCTGTCAGCCAATCAGCCATAGAGCTACGAATTCCAATTCTTCGTAGAGCTTCAATAAGATTTGAGTGATTTATTGTGTCGAACGCCTTACTGAAGTCCATGAAGATTACTAATACTTACGTGATGTCTCTTATCTAAACTTTCGTTGACACAATTCGCAAACTCACCAAGTAACTTTCCTGTATTTTTACCCTTCTGAAAACCGTATTGGCTTCTATGAGTCAGTGCATGTTTGTCAACAAAACCTTGCAACCTGTTGACAATCACACCTTCCAAACATTTTTCAATAACTGGAAGAATTGATATAGGCCTATAGTTGTTTAGTTGGTCCTTTGCTCCTCCTTTGTAAATCGGCCTTACAACTGCTGTTTTTAAGGTAGATGGAATTTTTGATTGAGTTATACTCAAATTAATTAATTTGTATAGAATAGGATCAGAGACATCCGTATAGCTTTTTATATCAATTATCAATTGGTCTGATTCCATCAAATCCTAGAGCCTTATTTTCTCCAAGTGTATTGAGAATGCTTTCAATCTCAGTGACGTTAGTTTCATATGAAAATATTGAAATTTTCACTGTGTCATTGATGTTGTTTGAGGTTTTTATATTATTTTTTCTGTGAGAAGAGAAAAACTCCGCCAATTCCATTAATAGTGTTGTCATCTCTGTTTTAAAATTTTGTCCAATGTTTCGTCGATATTCGTTTTCTTTCATTCTAGTTTTTCGTTAATGAGACCCCATGTTTTTCCCAAATCAGTCTTAAATTGTATAAACTTGTTCTTGTAATAGTTTGATTTTTTGTATTATGTTAACTTTGTTAAGTAGAATATGGTCGATTAAAGTATTGGTTCCATTTCTAGGATCAATTCGTATGTGAATTTAGTTATTAAGTTAATCCTTTTGATGCCATCATGTCCAAATAGTCCTTCACATAATTCGAGTTGTTGTCTTTTAAGTTAATATTCATATCTCCCATAACAATTACATTTTCGTTTTTTTTTAATTTGCCCTATTTGATCTGATAACTCTTTACAAAATGTCGCCTTGCTGAAATCTGTTGGATGTTGGTCTATAAATTCCAATAACAGATGTATTTATGTTATCTTCTAAATACTGTATTTGAATATTTTCGTACGATGTTGTTATTGAATGTATAATTTTATGAGATAAGTTACTTTTTATAAACATCATAATACCCCACCTCCACTTTGATTTCGATTTAACACCTCCTGTTCGAATCCTTCTAGTTGATAAAATCCTTTTTCTTCGTCATATAAGTTTGTTTCTGCATAATTATTTCTAGTTCGTTGATAAAATGGTTTATATTTGTACAAAAAGTATTCCAATGTAAACGCATGGATCTTATATTAAATCAAAAATAAAAATTATTGTATTTTTACTTGCGACTTATAGGTACTATAAGGCAAGTTATGCATTCGTAAAAAAATCGAACTCGAGATTTTGATCAAAGTTGACATTACGATTTTAGCGAAGACTAAAAAAGTGGGTCTCGCAGTTCTGTCTGTTTGTCTGTCTGTCTGTCTGTTCGACTACAGGCTAAACGACTCGGCCGATTTTCTTTAAACTTGGTAGATATCATTTTTAATTTTCCCCCCAAACGTTTTTTTCTTTTTTTTTTAAAACCAAAAATAACGGTACCCCCCATACGAATTTTTTTCGAAATTTTATAAACATTTTTTTTCTCAAAAACAGTTCGACAGATTTTAAAAATAAAGATACAGAAAAATTTCATTTAATTAAATCTAGGTATTGGTTGAAAAAAATTTTCCGAAAAATGGTTATTGAGGGTACCCCCCATGGAACCATTTTTTTTGTTTTTGATTTTCTCAAAAACGGTTCAACCGATTTTGATCATTTTTTTTTTTGCTAAAGCTCCCAAAAAACATAAATAGAATTGTGTACTCAAATTTTCAATTTTTTTTTTGATTTTTCAAAAAAACTTAAAATTTTTTTTTTTCAAAACTCAATATTTCGAAAACCCCATGCTAAATTTTTTTTAAACTTGATAAATAAAAGTTTCTCCATATAATCTACAAAATGTGAGAAAAAAATTTGTATTTTACCTAAAAATAAAGGTACCTGCCATACAAATGCTAAAAAAATTAAAAAAATGGTTTTCAAAAATCGTATTTTTCTCGAAAACGGCACCTAGAATTTTGATAAATTTTTTTTTCTTTCAATTAATTTTTACGATCTTTTATTTAATAAAAAAAATTTGAAATTAAGATATTACAGCTTGTACCTACCATAGAACCATTTTCTCGAATTTTGAATTTCTCATTATCCACATAACGGATCTTAATGAAAATTTTTATAGATAAGCTTCTAAAAAGTCTTAAACATATTGCATTTCAAAACTTTAAAATAAATATTTTTTGAATTTTTGAAAAAAAAATTTTATTTTTTTCTTCTTTTAAAAATTCGATATCTCCGAAACGGGTCAATATTTCTTTTCGTAAATTTAATTTTTATTCGAACAATAATAAAACCTTTAAATTGGCGTACCTTAATTTTTTCTTAAAAAGCTTTTAAAACTTTTGTATATAAAAGCATTTTTAAGAAACCACTACAAGAACTTATAATTTTTGTTCTTGCATAAATTCATAGTTGGATAGCATTCTTTTTTTTTCTTTTACTACTAAAAGAATTTAAAAATTAATTTTATCCTTTTGAACAGTTTTCTCTTATAACATTCGTTTTTAAAATTCCTAGTCGATTACATAGGCACAAGTTCGTGCGACCCAGTCGTGCATTTTATTTTCATTCATTTAAGTCAATGTCAATGTTAAGACCATACATCACTTTACAATTTGTGTTCATCGATATTTCGTTGCATACTTCTGTGATGTCTAAGTTTTCGTTGCGTACTTTTGTGCTTTTATGTATAGTTTTAAATTTCTATTTATTTAATTCTCCCTGCTCTCACAACACTATTGCGATCACGTTATATCTATTGCATACGTCTTTTTCTGTGTATATCATAATTGACTGTGTGTTCTCATTTCTACGTGCTAAAATTTTCGCTGCACTCTCCAACATACGATTATATTTCCAATTTTCTGCCTTCGCTTTTTCTTTGGTTAACCAGAAAAGATTTTTATTATTTTTTGTAAGCTGATTATTTACATAAATTGTTGTATCATACTTAGCTGGCATCGAGTTTAAAGCGAAGTTGGATGTGTTGCTTCTAATTGTTGAAAGTTTAATTGGACGAGTGGCTCTCGCTTGTTTGATAAATCAAAGGGCACGGTAGTGCCCAGCCAAGTTCTTTCACTACACACTTTTTACAGGAACAAACTCAGGCGACATTTGACCCCTCCCTATCTTCAATACCAATTAAGTCAGAAACTTGAAATTCCGAATATTTGCTAAGCTAGTCAAGCACAGGCGCCTCGCCAAATTTCAGTTTTCTATTATAAGCGGTTCCTGAGATATAAGGCCTCAAAAATCACAAAAACCGTAACTGACTGACTCACTGACTGAGCCAAGTTCTTACTTCATGAAGGTTTAATACCGAATATTTAAAGTAGAATAATATTGTAACAGCTACAATGTAATAGAGAAATTTTATTATTTAATGATTACTGACTAAAATTTGATGGGCTTACTTGGCAAGTTTTTTTTTATGCCCAATTCAAAAGGTTTTAAAAACTTGACCAGTGAAGCCATCAAATTTTAGTCAGTAATCATTAAATAATAAAATTTCTCTATTACATTGTAGCTGTTACAATATTTGTCTACTTTAAATATTCGGTATTAAACCTTCATGAAGTAAGAACTTGGCGTACTTTTAGATCTCAGTACTTTTCACGGCTGACTTGTTACACAAAGGTTTTTTTATAGAAAAACTTGGCTCTTTTTTTAACATTTATGTTTTTGGTCTGATTTAGTTTTGCACGAATTAGAAATAAATTTTTCAATTATGTTAGATTTTTCTGGGCTTTTTTTGTGTTTGTTCGGTAGACATCTGTAATATCGGTTGTGTTGACTTCACATTTAATTGTTTTGCCGAGTCCTTTAACAATCTCAATAAGATTTTCTTGTGGAGTCAGTGGAATCTTTCTTTTTATTTGTCTCCTTAAGTTCGTTTATTTCTTTTGTGAATTGTTCAATCAAGTTGTTGTTTTTGCTTATGTTAGCGTTAATATCGTCGTATTTGCTTCCAAGGAATTCACAGCTAGCAGAGATTCGGTTAAGTTGTTCTCTCAATTGCCGTATTTCAAGAAGAACAGCTTGGTTGACGTGTCCGTTGCTCTCGAGTGCCGCTAGATTGATATCGGGACTCTTAATAAGACGAATAAGTTTTGCGGCTTGGAGATCAGTTCTTTGAGATCTTGGTGGCTCAATGTTTACATTGTTTTGTCCATCTTGTATGTTCCTACAAAATTGACATTTCCAGATTTCTTTTCTAAGTCCCATAGTTCTCCATGATTTTTCACATGATTTGCATAGCGAACATTCGGCGAAATCACCTTCCGCTTGCAGAGACTCCGCACAAGAACCACAGGCAGACATTATAGAGAAAAAATAAAATGGATCTTAAAAAAATTCAAAAATTAAAGAGTTGAAAATTTAAAAAAAGAACTTTAGTGATATTATTATTCACTATTTTTAACTGTCTTGATAAAAATTTAAAATCAAATTCCAATAAATTTTTTGTTTTAGTTTTATTTTAAAATTTGAGAAATATTGAAACTGATAGATTGGAAAACACGTCCGTACACTTTGACTCACTAAAGAAAATACTTGACGAATGTTCAGTAGTTTGAAGATTTCAAGCAATTTCAACGCTGAATGAGTCGTACGGCATCTTTCTTACAACTTGGCCGCTATTCCAGAATAAGCATTGTGTTTCCGCGATTTCGGATCTCGTAAGAATAGTGGCCAAAATCAATGACATGAGGAATGTCTTTCTTGTTCAACCAGGGGCATCCAGGAAAAATAAGTCACCATTTCCATAATCAATTGCATTAATTGGAGGGCTCACAGCTGTACCGAACCAAGTCATTTAAAAAAAATCCAAAACTAGCGCCAAAATTTCCGCAAAATTGACCTCTATTTAGAGCTGTAATGAACTACATAGGTCATTTAGATTTTAGAGCTACATAGTTCTAAATTTTGCGGAAATTTTGCCGTTAGCTGTGAGTCCTCCAATTAATGTATAATAGACTTACTTCTGTGATGAGTTCAACAGGGGTAGGTACATTCGTTTGAACTGATTGGTTTAATTCATATCGGTCATATTCACGTTCACATTCCAATCATCTATTAAATGGGTCATTCACTCCGCGATCTGACGCTGACATTTCTATCCTGACTAGTGATTCTTTTAAATGATGTTGGCCCACGAACATTTACCAGCAACAACCGCAAATAGAAATATTCTAAATGTGCTACGGTACTAAAGTGGGATGACGTTCGTGAATAGGTAATGATAATAAATATAAGCCAAATTGCATCATTGCCGTTTCTCATATCAACCAACATGATAGCGCGTAATTTCATCGTCGGTATTTGATGCTTGGATGCCCAAAAGGGCCATATCGCTGTGAAATATTTACAAATGTATTTGACAGACTTCACTGAATTGCAATACTCAAGGTTACAATATGCCTTCAATGTTTTTTCAAAAAGTGGCGAATATGAAACGATCCAACTGTTGTCGACCACGAAATCGACTCCTTACACTTTCGTTGCAATAGTTCTACCGTTCTCATCGGGTGATCGTCGCCTATACAGTGGATATCCATTGCTGCCAGTTCTTGAGTTATAAGTGTTCCAACAAAACCGACTAATTTAACTGGTTTGCTGATCTTAACAGCTTGCTGCACTTAAAACCTAAATAAAAAAAAATCATGAACCCTTTTTTTACTTGCGACTTATAGGTACTATAAGGCAAGTTATGCATTCGTAAAAAAAATCAAACTCGAGATTTTGATCAAAGTTGACATTACGATGATAGCGAAGACTAAAAAAGTGGGTCTCGCAATTCTGTCTGTCTGTCTGTCTGTCTGTCTGTTCGACTACAGGCTAAACGACTCGGCCGATTTTCTTTAAACTTGGTACATATCATTTTTAATTTTTTCCCCCCACACGTTTTTTTCTTTTTTTTTTTAAGACCAAAAATAACGGTACCCCCCATACGAATTTTTTTCGAAATTTTATAAACATTTTTTTTTCTCAAAAACTGTTCGACAGATTTTAAAAATAAAGATACAGAAAAATTTCATTTAATTAAATCTAGGTATTGGTTGAAAAAAAAATTCCGAAAAATAGTTATTGAGGTTACCCCCCATGGAACCATTTTTTTTGTTTTTGATTTTCTCAAAAACGGTTCAACCGATTTTGATCATTTTTTTCTTGATAAAGCTCCCCAAAAACATAAATAGAATTGTGTACTCAAATTTTCAGAAAATTTTTTTTTGGATTTTTAAAAAAAAACTTCAAATTTTTTTTTTCAAAACTCAATATTTCGAAAACCCCATGCTAGATTTTTTTTAAACTTGATAAATAAAAGTTTCTCAATATGATCTACAAAATGTGAAACAAATTTTTTTATTTTACCTAAAAATAAAGGTACCTACCATACAAATGCTAAAAAATTAAAAAAAATGGTTTTCAAAAATCGTATTTTTCTAGAAAACGGCACCTAGAATTTTGATAAAATTTTTTTTCTTTCAATTAATTTTTACGATCTTTAATTTAATAAAAAAAAATTTGAAATTAAGATATTACAGCTTGTACCTACCATAGAACCATTTTTTCGAATTTTGAATTTCTCATTATCCACACAAGGGATCTTAATGAAAATTTTTATAGAGAAGCTTCTAAAAAGTCTAAAACACATTGCATTTCAAAACTTTAAAATAAATATTTTTTGAATTTTTGAAAAAAAAAATCTATTTTTTTCTTTTTTTTGAAAATTCGATATCTCCGAAACGGGTCAATATTTCTTTTCGTAAATTTAATTTTTATTCGAACAATAATAAAAACTTTAAATTAGCGTACCAAAATTTTTTCTTAAAAAGCTTTTAAAAAGTTTGTATATACAAGCTTCTTTTAAAGAAACCACTTCAAGGACTTATAATTTTTGTTCTTGCATAAATTCATATTTGCATAGCATTCTGTTACTACTAAAAGAATTTAAAAATTAATTTTAACCTTATGAACAATTTTCTCTAATAACATTCGTTTTTAAAATTCCCAGTCGATTACATAGGAGCAAGTTCGTGCGACCCAGTCGTGCATTTTATTTAAAATAGAACAGAAAAAAAAAATATTTGAAAAACTGTTTTATGTCACATACAAATTAAGGCTCGAAGAGGCTCAGAGGGTCATAGGAAGTCTAAGCCTTGTGCTTTATAATTCTCAACCATTCCTGTGCGCGTGTTATAAGGTATGTACTTAGGGTTCCTACTAAATTTAAGGTCATACCAAAAATGGCAAATACTCAGAATTATTTTCGTATCAATATTAATCAAAGTCGAATTTGGGACAAAGAATCTATTTCTTAACGGTTATCTGGTAGGAACCGATAATTTTAGTGCTGTACTATCCAATTTATTCTCTAGGGAATCATGAGAAAATCTGAGAAGCCAGCTTTCCAGCAGCATTTGCAAGAACTTAATTTTTTTTTTTAAAACCGATTTTAGAAAATCTGGGGTTTGAATGAAAAATATTTTCTTTTTATTTCTGCTTGAAGAACTACGAGTAGCAATTTTAAAAATATGAAATCGAAAGTCCTAGTACTTCTTAGACTCATAAAATATATATTTCAAAATGTGCTGGATTGATTACTTCAATTGAATTTTTAGATAAATACATTTAATTGATATTTAATTGGTGTTATCAAATATATAATCCAGATGCTCAGATTTCATACACTCAAGGAACATAATTTTTAACTGATTTTTTAAAAGAAAAAATGTTGGTGCGCCAGTTTTAAGTTTTTATTATTGTATTATTTTTTTTTTTAAATTATGATATGGAATGTTTTTTAAAATATTTCGAAGCAACATTTCATTTACGTAAATCCCTTATTCCGTTAATGCAGGAAGTCAAAAAGCGAAAAATTATTCTGTGACATGGTACGCAGCACAACGATCAGTGACCAATCTGCCAGCGCCCTCTGTCCGTGAGAATGTTCAAAAAAATCCGAAACAGTCAATTCCGCGCCGTGCACAATCGACCTTTCATAGATCACAACAGGCCAGAAGCCTAAAGTGAGCGACCAAAGACAACAACGTGTGATAGCTAACTAGGTTTTCGAGCAGTTAGAAGTTGATGCGAATTGCGCTTGAAAATTCATATTCAGCGAAGAGAACTATTTCTGTGCAATTCTAAAGTTTTCTTTACATATAAACCCATAATCTGTGGTCACAAGCAAAAACCGCTTAAGTCCAAAAATTGAATTTTCGAGGAAAGCACTTTGAAACTTCTTTTTAAGTCTGGAAAAAAATGACGCATTTAAAAAACAAAAACGGTGCAGATTATAATAGAAGACTTCAATCTTGTTTGTTTAAACAATTTTTTTTTAAATTTCTTTATTTTTAATTTTATTGCAAAAAAGCTTTTTTACGCTTATTACATAGATAGCTGATTAGTTGGGAATTTCACACCATTTGAGTGAGTCAATACCATGTTTTACAAGAGTGGGTTTTCAACACCCTGCTGATTTTTACCCAGAGTTATTTTGTATTCAATTTTACCAACTTTGTTCACGTTATTCCATACAAAATTGTCTCGGCTGCTCCACAAAAGTTTTGTTTTTGAAACACAACCATAGTCAAAATTAGACAAAATTAAACCAATCGTGAGGATGATGAATCGGTTTTTTTGTAATTCATGATCTACGTTACACTCCATATGTTTAGCATGACTATTAAAGCTGGTGATCTACAACCTCAATGCTGGACTTGGCTTTCAAAATGTTAACAACATCGTGCTCACAAATTAATTTATATTTTGACCGCCAAATGAACTATGGAAAATCAAATGTCTTATTTGTCGTCGCCGCCAACTGCCGTTTATTTGTAAAAGCTTACTGAATTTCGGAGGTATGTTGTTTGCAGACACTGTTGAAGGTCAAATTCAAATTCATCGAAGCATTGTTTAATGCACTTTTGACGGACACGAATCTTTTCTTTCTAGTAGGTAATAAATGAAGCACTTTAATTGAGGCCGTCGGTTTCGAGGTCGAATATGACTTTTTTCATTGTCTGTTCCTTATCTTCTATTTCTATTTAAGCTCCGATAAAAAGAATTCTTTGGTAGAACGTAACGTCCCTAATTCTTAATAGGATTTAAAGATTTCCTTCCGTTTTTTAAAACTATTTTTGTCGATGTTAAGATGCTCACATTTTCTTGCCTCAATCACCTCCGTTTTTCGAGGTTATGATTCACCTGTGTTTCTTTTTTTTGTAATCACTTTACTTGAATCATGTTCCGATTCGTTTTTTACTGTTTTATGTGAGAGAGAAACAATTTAACTTTCCTCAAATTGCCTAACAATCTGAAATAGTTCTTCGTCAGGAAAATCTGAAGAAATGTCCATGTCTGCAAGCTTGAAATAGGTATCGCGTACAGTCCTTTGTATTGAAATCATGTTCAGATTCTTTGCTAATGTTGACACAAAACTATTCAAAAATTATATTCAGATTTTCATAACAAACTTCATTTGCAGATCACTTTATTTCGTTGAAAACTACTTGCAATTAGATCCTTATTGGCCAAAAAGCACAATTTATAATTATTGTTTGACGTTTGTATTTATTAGTATGAAACAGATAAGTGGGCTATAGCCAACCAATTTTTTCCATATTCAAAAACGAAAATCTGAAAACACACATTCATAAAACTTGATATACAAAATTCACTCAGATCACTTTGTTTTTCAAATGTATCACTTGCCTTCTGCCGTTGCCGTTCTTGAAATATATTAACTTCACGTTGCCTAAAACATCTTCTCGAGCTGTATTCAAATTTAAAATTTGTAAGGGTCAGGAGCTCATATTGTTGCACTTTCCTAATTATTTTTACTTTAATTATCATCAAAATACTTTTATCTCAACTAAATTAATTCACGAACTTCACGTCTAAGACTCTTAAGTCAATTGATATTTCATCCTTGCATTTTTAATAACTACTTAAATCAACTTAATTCTGCAGTTCGTAAAAAATACATTTTTTAAAAAACGCTTACTCTACAATCTACATAGTACCCATCGAAGTAACAAACAGAAATTTGCAATAACGACTTATCTCAGTTTGGCTATAGCGAAAATACTTAGTAAAGTTTGCAATAAACGCTTAAGTCGATTTAAGCTGTTTTCAGTACAATTATGGTTGATTGATTTGTGAATAGTTTTTTTATTTTGTAAAAGTATCTTAAATCCATATAAGCTATTATTGGATTAAGAAATTTTGAAATTCACAAGTTCTTATGTGAGTTAAGCGGGTATTGCATATGCTTCTACCTGTGAGAATGACTTAAGCGGTTTTTTCTTTTTGGATTATTTTGACGAAAAAGGGAGTTACAAATCCTGGATTTTTTCTATAATAGAACGGAACATGCAGATTATGATGCAGCAAAAAAATGATTTTTGTCTTAAGTCGACTTGAGGGCCTCGTTTTTGTTTTCTGCCTTGGGGCCCTCCCGCATCTAATTACGGATACGAATTACAAGGATTGAATTTTGTACTTCAAAATTTCTTGTGTATTTCACTGTCTTCCAAAAGATTACAGAGCAGAGGCTTGCCGTGATCAGGTTTACCCAAATATTTTTTTTTTTTAAATTGTATTTTCAGAACATATGTATCATTGTCGCAATTCACAACCTACACATGTATGTACCAAAGCGAAACCTGGTTCAAAATCACGAAAAATTGAAAAGGAAGAACTTAGGGTGCAAATTCGTTCGCATTCCTTGAAAATTAAAACACAAAAATACCTTCTAGTGTCCATTTATTTAAAAAAAAATCTAACATCAAAGAATAAATTGCATTGGAAGGACAACGGCCTCATTACTACAAAGCATTATCTTTGGGAGGCAACAAATATTAAAGTAGACCAAATACAACCTTGGCACATTCGCATATGGTCTGCATGGAAACAAGTTTCACATAATATGCAGCCTTCACGCCAGTTTCAAAAGCTAGCATGGATGCATCACCTCCATTTTCTAGTCCAATTTTAACTATCTGTCCAATAAATGTAATTTTATTAAAGATTTTAACATTTCCTTTTTCTAAAATCGAAAAGGCAGATTTAAGTTTTTTGTCTGATTGATCTCTAGATCTAGCACATACACTTCCAAAATCTAAATAGAGCTGCGAAAATCGTTGATTTATCCTTTTTTTAAAAACTTCGGCTTCTTCGGAGATCTTGGTGGTGGCAGCAACGGTATCAAATTCTGCAAGTGTTTTAGTATTTCCTAATATTCTTTCGCCAGCAACTTCAATTTGCACAACAGAATCAAATGCACATTTAACAATTTCCTTTAGCTCTTGAACTAAGGCAGGATTAGCGCCGTTCTTTAGCGCATTGTCAGCAACTTGATTAATATCCTTCAAGGCATTTGAACACTCAGGATCGCCTCTTGCGCTAACTCCACAATTTCGATTTTCAATTTGTAGTTGGATTGGGCTGCTTTGAGCATCTCTGACAGCCTGTAATGATTTATTGGCGGATTTTTTAACATCGTTGAATATAGCTGCGAAACCAGTTTCGATAGCTAAACGATAAACATCAAGTGACTCTTCCGCTGCTTTGCCTCCAGCCTCACTAGCGTCATTGAATAACCTCTCAGCGGAATTAATTGTATTAAAAAATGCAAATGCTCCTTTTTCAATATAAGCAATTGCGGATAAAAGACCTTGCCTAGCTCCATAATTTGAAAGACTCAAAGCTCTTGCAAGTCCTTCATAGAAGGATGGTCCAGTATTGAAGGCTATCGACTTTCCATGCACCAATGATTGCTGCGTAAGTTTTCTGGCTCCTTCAGGGTCCTGACCAAGAATTTTTTCGGCTGCTAAGACTCCCTCCAACATTGTGCTTCTAGATCTTGACAACATTTGTGTAGCATTGGAAAATCCTTCTCTAAGTTTTATTGATGGTTCACAATCAGTATTGGTGTTTATATCTTCTTGGAAAAGTTGTTTAATAAAATTGATCGCATCACGGTATCTCTTAATTCCTGGGTCTAACCTGTTTTCGATATCATCTGGTCCGTCTTCGATATAATTTGTGATTTTATCAAAAATGTCTCCAGCTTCTGATTGTTGGGCAAAAACAACCAAGACCGCAGCAGCAACCAAGCAAAAATATCCCGAAAAGTTCATATTCGAAGCCACACAACTATGTATACTGACGACTAGCTGAACTCTTGTATGCTCTTTTATAGCTTAGAATAATCAGCTAAATAAGACACCTGTGTTTAAATACAAAACAAAATCGAATACATGTTTCTGCCACCGCAGATTGACTTTTCTGTTTGCTTGTTTATCAAAAAACTTTCAATCGCACACCATCCACATGATATTTTCCTTTTTTATTTGATTTGAATGGAATGAATCTAAATATTTACCTATACCTACGCACTTCTTAAGCCAAGATGAGATCATGCATTAGATCAAAATGTGTGTTTCAATTTTCAGGTCAATGGAGTTTAATGCAGGGAATGGAATGCGATTAATAAAGTACAGACTTGAAGTTCCGTTTCCTTAAAATAACGCTTCCATTTTTGAACAAGACAAATACACCTTTGTTTTTTACTTTTTAACGAGTGTAAGTGCTGCCAACCAGAAAAGGAAAAGAATTTTTTGTTGTATTGCCTCTTGCGAGGATGTGACAAATCTTTATGCATCTCTTGTCATGAAAAGCGCCTCCCACGTAAGCCGTTCGGAATCATCCGCAGAAACGAAAGAAAAGTCATCAGGAGTTACAAATTGTTCGGGCACATGTTGAGTTTTTACACTCCATGTCGCGTTTTCCTTATTTTTTGGAAAACTGACGCCATCATCACGCCACGTTGTGCTGCATTTTTTTGTGTGGACAATTTTGTGACGCCGCCATTATCTCGCCACAGTGGGTCCTCTAAAAGTTAACTTCGCTAAACAAAAAAAAAAATAAAAATATGTTGTTTGTTCAAGAAGGCATGTAGATTACAAATACATTTTTTTTTTTCGTTTGAAAGGTGTTACTTAGGGCCAATTTATTGAATCTCAATTAAATTTAATTCTATGATTAAGAATGGGAAATTTATCGATTTAAAAAAATATAATTTATTCACCCACTTTTAACGATTTAAATTGATGTTTCCTTCATTAACTAATTATACATTTAATTTAAATACGTTTTTTACTAAAACGACAAAATACACCTTTTAAGAGGGATTTTGAGAGCTATTAGGATTTAACTGAAGTGTTTCTATTTATTCATTCTCAATTAGCTCTGACAATCAGGTTTTGTTTATTTTGAAGTCTGTGCAAAAATAAATTGTCATTGGTGTTTAATTAAAACGTATTGCAAAATGGATAATAATTTAGAATATTTGTTGGATATGAGTGATGAAGACGACGAAAATTTGCTTGCACCTGAACGAAGGCAGTATAGAATAACCGATAGAATTAACATGGAAAAATGGGATGATGAAGATTTCTTCCAAAGGTTTCGTCTAACCAAGCAAACAGTGTTTAAGGTCCTTGAAATTATTCGACCGGATTTGGAGTACTCTCTTCAAAGGTAGGCAATGTTAAAAGTGTCAAATTAAGATAGCATTTCAGTAAAATTTGTTTTGTGTTTTTAGGTCACGGTATATTTCTCCAATCGCACAACTGCATTACGTTTTTTTGCACTTGGATCAATGCAAATATCTATTGCTGATTTTGCTGGTGTAAGCATCTCCTCCGTTTGCATTTTATTGCCAAAAGTAGCACGGGTCATCGCTAAAAATCGATCGAGATTCATTCGGATGCCTGAAACTATGTTGGAAATGACTAAAGCTAGCGAGGAGTTCTATAAATTCGCTCGATTTCCAAGAACCATAGGTGCTATTGACTGCACGCATGTAAAAATTCAATCTCCTGGTGGGGAGAATGCAGAAAATTATCGCAATCGAAAGGGTTGGTATTCTTTTAATGTACAGGCGGTGTGTTCGGCCAACATGAAAATTATAAATATTGTCGCACGCTGACCTGGTGCATCACATGACCAAACTATTTTCAATAACTCTCAACTCAAAATGAAACTAGAGCGAGGTAATTTTAATAATTTCATAATCATTGGCGACTCGGGTTATCGAAACACACGTTATTTGGCAACTCCCTTTATCAATCCTGATAGTGATTTGAAAAATCTTTATAACGAAAGTCAGATTCGTACGCGCAATGTCATAGAGCGGACTTTTGGCGTAATAAAAAGAAGATTTCCAGTGCTATCTATGGGCATGCGACTTAAACAGACAACTGTCAAATTAATCATCGTTGCCTGCGCAGTTTTGCATAATATTGCAATCGATGAGAATGAAACTTTACCGCCGACTGAATTGGAAGGATTTGACGAAATGATGGCTGCGACAGAGATTCCAAATACAAATACAACTGAAGGAAATGATCGAAATAATGCACGTGATCTTTTACTCAACAATTACTTTCGTACTCTGTAAAAGAAGTTATAAGAACTAAAAACTACAAACATATGAACATAAAAACAAATGTTTTTTTATTAAACAAATAACAAAGACTATTAACAATAAACAAGTATGTACATAAATTATTATTCGGAATCTGTTATTTCATGGCTTTTCTCTTGGGTAAAGTTGGCAATTTTTATTTGGCGCAACTTTACCTTACTTTCATAATCTTGTTTTTGGACATCCAATAAAGCAATACGTGCTTCGTGTTCCTTCTGTTGATGGCTAAAACGTTGTTGATGCTCAACTTCACGTATTTCCAATTCTATCTCTATTAATTTTTTTTTTCAAATTCTGTAAAGAATCTTCTTCGTTTCTGTTTGGTCGCTTTAATTTATGCTTGTTGGGCTTACGAAGCATAGTAGGATTATAGTGCGACCATGATTCCTTTTCCAATTGCTCCGGTATTTCGGTAAGCAAAATTGGCTCTTCTATTAAAATGTCATCTAGAATCGTAATGCCATCAACAGCAGCATCATTTTGCTGAACCTTAGCCGATCGTATGTCGGTGGAATCAATTGGCTTTCCAACATTATCATCTTCGTCATCATCATATGTTGGTGACGTACCATGGATAGAAAGTGAGATTAGTCTTGCTAATTCAGCCAAGGTCTCAGTTTTTGGGTGCCACTCTTGCATTTCTTTTCCACCACCAGTTTCTTTTCGACTTGTTTTTTCAGCTGCGAATTGCTTTCGAAGCGCAGTTTTCATATTTGCATATTTGTCCTTGAGAGCCTTGCTTTGTCGAGCCTGTAAAAAATGCATACAATTAAAACAAAAAAAAAACATAGGACAAAATTGAATTATGTACTTACAACATTCGAACATAATGAGTTGAATTCAACTACGATTTCCTCCCAAACGCGCTGTTTTGTCTTTCAGGGTGCATGCGTCTGTTTTTTTACTTTCTATAACTTTAGAACGTCGTAAAATGCATTCAAGAAGAATATTTTCTTCTAATTCTGTAAAATTTGAAGTCCTTACGCGTTTTGTCGACATTTTAATAATTTATATCAATTTCAAATTATTTTAAATATTCAAACTTTTGACAGTTTAGTACACACAATAACGTAAAAATCCCTGGGAATTTTCAAACAAACATTTAAATTTAAATGTCTTATTAAAATCAAGGTACTTAGCTAAAGAGGAGTGAATAAATAGAAAATTTAAATGGAGAATACTTGATTGCGCTAATAGCCTAAAGCTAATTTAGCTAACTTGAAAAAATACTGTTTTTAATTGAGTGTGAATAAATTAGCCCTTAGTGTATAAAATACGAGTACATAAATAGATGAAAGTTTTACTCACGAGCAATGAAATTTTTAAAATGATTTTTTTTTAACTGGCGCAGAGAACTTTTAAATCTATGTATACAGCATGAAAGAAAAAATATTTGTTATCAAAAATCCGAAGACAGTAGTAAAATTTAGGTGCGCTTATTCGAAATATCACTGTTTGAGTTCGCGGTTCAATAAATAAATAATACAAAGGCCGACAAAAAAATTTGGTGGTGGATGTTTAGCTAAAATATGAGTATGTGGGTTTATAGGTATGTTTATCATGATATCAAATCCGAAAATTCCGGCAGGTTTTTTTCTCAGCCTTGGGTAGGGGGTAGGGGTGAAGTTAAAAACTATCTATTTTTCCTATCTCTGTTCCAGGAATATAACCACTTATAGAAATATAAAATTTAAATATGCAATTTGATGCTCTGTAATTAAACCTAAGCTTACATATCTGAATGTTGACCATCCGACTGATATAACTTAAAATATAAGCTTTTTAGTGACTCATATCGAATTTTTTGTTAATTTTTTGCTTAATATAAGATCGGTTTTTAGATACATGCGGAAAGATTTAGGTGTTTTTTCCTAGAAACAGCTCGACTTTACGTGAAGCTCTGTCTTTGGTATCCCATGAACACAATTCTGCACTAAATCCTTATCGATGAAAGTGAAATAATGACTCTTGCCCTACTTCCAATTAGCCAGTTAAGCGATGAAGATCAGGAGGTGCGAAATAGAGATTTTCATATATCGGCAACAATTCAGCGGGAAGACATCACAAAAAAAAGAAGGATAACATGTGGGATGTTATAAATAGGTTATTTATTTCTGTCAATCCCTTGATAACATCGCGCACAACGGCAGTCATTCACCGAAAAATGATTTATCCTTAAGTCATAAATATGTTACTCGAAGAACAATTGTTTTCTTAAAATAAATCTATCAATAACCTTGGAAATATTTACTATAGTCAGAACTATATTCATTATTAACAATACAGTCGACTCCCTCTAAGTCGAACTTTCACAGGATATCAAAACTAGTTCGAGTTAGAGAGAGTCTTAGAAAAATTTGAGTTAGATAGTTTTTTTTTTTGTAATGATTTATTGATTTAAATAACAAGTAAAATAAATAAATAAACCTAAGCATCTTGCTTTTATCGCTCATTATTTATAATTATGTATTGGTATTGTATTGTATTGTATGGTTGAAGATTGGCAACCTTGGTCTGCAGTGTAAAGTTCAGTTTAAGCGATCGCTCTTAGTAATTTTTCTTTTTTTGCAATATAATATAGTTAAAAAAAATAAAAATAAAATTGTAAGCAATTACCTCGGTTAAAGCAAACTAATTAAATCGAAATTTGGTGAGTTCATTAGTTTTTTTGATACTTTTTTGCACTGCGAAAAAAGGCATCGAACTATAGCCATTATCAGTGCACAGTTAACCAAATTGCAAAAGTAGACGTCATGCAACGAACACCACCGAGCTCAGGTTCTTCAAGTGGGCATAATCAACCACCTAAAAGACCGCATAAAGAGGTTGTTCCAGCGTCGCCTCAAGAAACGGCAAGTACAGCAGTTGGAGCTATGGAGGTCACAGCTTTGAGGCATATGATGCATAATATCGTCTCTATGCTACTTGATGACAAATTGAAAGACATGCCTACGAGAGCTGATATGGATGTAATTCATGCTGAAGTCTAAAGCTTGCAGTTTAGTAACACCCAGTTGCAGTCCCAGGTGAAGCAATTTGAAGCTCGTTGCATTTATTTGGAGCAAATGGAAATGAAGGCCAACGAAAAAAATGTCATCGTCCATTTTCCGAAAAACGGTGAAGAAGATGCGGGATTGAGGGCCCAAAAGTGTTGCCTGGATCTGTTGCAAACAAATGAAGCCAACGTTATTGCAACAACTCGAGTTTTACTTTGAGTTTTTAAGGCAAATCATTCTACTTTGACAACGACAACAAATTAAAATGTGACGACGGCGGCGTGTGTGGAATGTCATTATTAGACCAGTTGACAAATGACGTTTCAACTGAAGACGTTCCAGGTTGCAGTAATAATAATGCTATAACCAACGATCCACATGTGCCACTTGTGGTGTCACAACCTTATATTTAATTGTAATGCCGTCTGCCCTTTAGTAAATAATATTAATTTTAATAGAATCTATGCAAACAAAAGCAATGTAAACAAAAAAGATCTCAGAATTTTTAGAATTTTATCATATTTATAATATAGCAGGACTGTCTAATAAGTGTATTTTTAATGATTTTTTTGTGTATGTTAATAATTTTGAAATCATTTTTCTGTTTGAAACTTAGTTAATGGATTGCAATATCGTCAACTATGTGAACAAATTTAGTAATTTCGAACTTAAAATAATACCAGCTACGAGAACAAACACAAGGGGAAGAGCAAGTGGTGGGTGCATTTTTGGGTACAAAAAAGACCTGAAAGGCTTAAATTGCGAGTTTAAACAGAGTGGAGTCCTGGCTTACTTGGATTTGAGGATTTGTGGAAAAATCTACCGTATAATCCCAGCATATGTCAACTGTAATCACTGGGACACCGACTTCGAAAATATCAAGGATTTCTTAACCTGTGGTGATGTTGAAAATATATTGCTGGTGGGGGACCTAAACGCAAGAATAGGGAATGAAGAAGGAGCTGAGAATGCCAGACTCGGAAAAGCAAGAAATTCAAAAGACACAATTAAGAATGCAAGAGGAAGTCAATTGCTTGAACTTTGCAACACTTTTGGCCTCCGTATAATGAACGGTGCAAGTGAAGGTGATAAACTGGGTGAATTTACATTCGTCGGAAAACAAGGAAGTTTGGTCATTGACTACAGTTTGGAAGGTGGTGACTGGAGAAAAGTTGTTAAAAATCTCGAAATAGAAAAGAAACCGTTTTCAGACCATATGCCTCTTAGTATATCGTTTACTAACGGGGAAGAAAGAAATGAAACCAATGTACAAATGCAACTGATACCCAAACTACGCTGGTCAAACGAATCTGCATCCAACTATAGAACACGTCTAGATACACTTCTGATGATGGAACAACACGACGCAAGCCTGAAGCAAATTGAAAAAAGCATTAAAGGAGTAATCATATATACCGAACAGCAGTCGAGGAAAAACTGAATATAGAGAACCATCGTTTGACAAGGAATGCATGCAGGCGAGAAGCCTTTCTTACGCCTGGCTGAGTGCATATCGAAAGTCCAATACAAATTTAAGTAAAGACCGGTACATTGAGTATAATCAGAAATATAAACTTCTCTGCCGTAAAAAGAAAAAAGACTATTCGGAAGCCCAAGCACATCAGCTTGCAAGGTGTAACAAGTCGTCCGAGTTTTGGAACCTGGTCCGAAAACTTAATGGAACAAAATTTATTATTAGTCCGGGACTTAACTCAAATAGACTGCAAACATATTTCGAGCAATTATTAAACCCAGATGCGCCAAACAAGTTTCTGAATCATTATGCCAAACCAGGCTTCAAAAATAATATATTAGATGCACCAATTTCAAAGGAAGAAGTGTTTATATCGGTAAACAACCAAAAGGATGAAAAGGCTGCGGGCTCAGATGGTATACCCGCAGAATTCTACAGATATGGTACATATACTCTTGTTGTAACTCTGACGGCAGTATTCAACCAGATCTTTGACGAGGGAACCATTCCAAATCAGTTCAGCGATGCCTTGATTTTCCTAATCCACAAGAAGGGAAGCACTGAAGATCCGGAAAACTATAGAGGAATCTCATTTTTGAACTCGTCATATAAAATATTTACTTCGATCCTGCTCAGGCGTTTAAATGCATGGATAAATTCTAATAACCTGCTCAGTGAGTTTCAAGCTGGCTTCAGATCGGGATACTCCACCGTCGATCACATTTTTGTACTTCGCTCGATTGCTGACTCGTTTCTATCGAGAAATAAGAAACTATTTACATTTTTCGTTGATTTTAAAGCTGCTTTCGACACCGTGGATCAAAATGCCCTGTTTTACAAGCTTTTCCAGAAAGGAATGTCGCTTAAGTTCGGTACAGTATTGCAAAATTTATGCAAGACTACCAAAGCAGCAGTGTGGAATGGCCAATGCTTATCAGAGTGGTTCCAAACGAAATCGGGAGTTAGACAGGGCTGTACACTTAGTCCAAGTTTGTTTGCACTCTTCATTGAAGATATAGTCGAAGCATTACCCGCAGGAATTGAGTACGCAGGCGTTAACATTAAAGCTCTTCTTTTCGCTGACGACATTGTCCTGCTTGCGTATACACCGCAGTCCCTTCAGCTAATGATAAATAAGCTTGCTGAATATTGCAAAAGGTGGAGCCTAGTGGTAAATTTAAATAAATCCAAAGTGATGGTTTTTAAGAATGGCGGAGGAAGATCGTGTGGAAGTGAGCAATGGCACTATAATGGTGAAAGAATAGAGTTGGTGAAAGTATACATATATCTAGGAGTCTGCTTTACTAAGAACTTGAGCATGGGAAAACATCTCACTGACAAACTTGTTAAGGCGAAAACAGCTAAAAACGCAGGATGGAAGCAAACCTTTAATAATAAGGAAATTACACATTCCAGTAAATTCAGAGTCTTCGAAGCTGTATCGGAATCAGTTATGTTTTATGCGGCGCAAGCGTGGGGAGGTCGGAAATATGAACAAGTGGTAAAACTGCTCAGATTTTACATAAAACGGATCTTCCACCTTCCTTCTAGTACGCCAAACTACATGATCATGTTGGAAACGGGTTTATCGCCTTTATTCATCAAAACACTCAAGCTGCAGATCGATTACATCCTAAAAGTTCTCAATATGCCAAGTTATCGTCTTCCAAAGAAAGTAGTTCTTCAAACAATCCAATCCCGAAGTGGATGATTTAAAGACTGGATAGAACTAGCCGAGCAGGTGGATGTTGAGCTGAACTACAGTAGCTTTGCCTCATGGAAACCAACTTTATATCGCTTAATAGCTCGTCTGGATGAAGCCTCAAGAGAACAATATACGGAGCAAGCCAAAAGTTCACTGCACCGTTCGATTTACAGTAGACTAGATTACGATCTCCGGGAAAGAAACTACTTCCACGACAACTATACTATCGAACAAATTTCGTGCATGTTCCGGTTAAGAGGAGAACTCCATAATCTGAACTACATCCCACACCGCGAGGACTTACCGATTTTATGCAACCTGTGCAACTTGAAAGAGCGCGAGGATGTTTTTTATTTTGTTGGAAGATGTGCGATATTGAGAGAAACAAGAAGACATACCCTAGACAGTGACTTTCTTTCAAATAATGAAATCATAAGTCTTCTACAGGAAATGGATGTCACAAAGTTATATGCATATTGCAAAACAGCACTTAAATACAGACATCAAATTTTAAATGAAGCGTTTTAATTTTAAACTGCACTTTCTATTTTTTTTTAATCTATATAAAGCTATAATTTTAGTTGTCAATCAGGCAGACGGCAGTGCCATGCATCATATTGATTGTATTAACCAAATCATTGTTAAAATTTATGTGGAAATCAAAAATCAACCTAATCTAATTTAATTTTTCTCTGGTATTTCAAAGTCTATTATTTTATTTCAGCTTCATCTTCTTCTTCAGCTTCATTTTCACCGTCATTAGTATCATCAGCATCTGCTGCCAAAATTGACTCGTTATCAGGTATTTCAGTTGCTACGATGCCGTCATCGACTTCAACATAGTCCTTCCAATGTACGTTTTCAACATTATACTCGTAATGAGCTTCTGTTAGCTTTTCCCAGATTATCTCGATTTCTTGGGTGTCTTCGTTGTTACATCTATGTATGTAAGTTAAGCGGAATGTCATCTTTGTCATCCCACGTCTCAGACTTGAATTCGGCCTTTTTGGAACAATTTTCAATTGCCAATGGAGTATCGTCCCCATGCCTTTAGGATTTCGCGCACACAATCGAGAAGTGATATTTTATATTGCTCTTTTTTACTTTCAAATTTTGTATTATACCCATGTCGATTGGCTGAACTATTGAGGTCATATTGGGGGGGAAATACTCAAGCTTTATAAACTTTAATTTATCCTTAAGTTGTTTTGGGTGAGCTGGGCAGTTATCGATAATGAATAATACTTTGCGCTTTGATCTTCCAAATTTAGAATCAAGTTTCAAAAGCCAACTTGTAAAAAGGTCTGATGTCATCCAAGAACGATGGTTTGCTACATAGTATACCGGCAAAGTTTTAATTTTATTGAAACAACGAGGATTTTTGCTTTTCCCTATAACCTTTTCCGACGACCTCTGAGATCTGTTGTTTTACTGCTTTCAAATAAAGCACAAAATGTTTGGAAGTTGGAATGGAATGGATCCAACCAACAAATGCTTTTTTTATTGACTTGCAATTTTTTTTATGAATATCTCTTTGGGAAGAGATTTTTGTGTTTGATAATATTGTAAATTGCAGGTATAGCAGCGCAACACACTGACATGACGGTGTTGGGGCAGGCGATGCAACATAGAGAATCAAAGAATTCGAGTGCGTGCTTTTCATAAGAATTACAAACAATAACGAGTTGCGATTTGAGAGATTTTTTTTGATTTTTTTTTTCGGCAAAAGAAAAAAATTCGACTTAGAGGGAAAGAAAATAGGTCAATAATCAGGAGAATGTGTTCGAGTTAGAGGGAACTTCGACTTAGAGGGAGTTCGACTTAGAGTGAGTCGACTGTATTTTCATTTTCAACAGCAGTTAGTATCTATTTATAACAGTTCTTAGCATTTTAAACAAGATTTTGAATTTTGAGCACTGCTAGTATGAAGGGGACCCACTGTGCAACGCACGTGGTGCATTTTTCCTTGGGTGGAAAATTTGTGACGGTTTTTACCACGCCACGCCGCCGGCCGTGCTGAATTTTCTTTGGATAAGAAAAATTTTGACGCCGCCATTATCACGCCACGCCGTGCCGCTTTTTTCTTTATGTAGAAAGTTTTGGACGCCGCCATCATCACGCCATGCCGGTCGCTTGAAATAACGGCGCACATATTTTGGTTCAGCCAGTGCTACTCCACATTCGCCTTGCTGTAGATTGCCATGCTCAAGGGTGCTCTATCAACAAATTGGTTGCAACACCAACCGCTGCTGCAAATCAGAGCAGTAAAATTTGTTGCACTATACTTGCCTTTGGGGGCAAACATTTTGCTGGTTGCTTAGCAACAAAAGAAATAAAACACCATTGCCTCGATTGGTACAACGGAGAAGGACGATAACAAAGAAGAAAAGAGAAGAATCAACGCCACAAGCCAAAGAAGAAGAAGTCACCAGTTTCTGAATTTTTTAAAACAAGATGATTAGGTTAGTATACTGGTTTTTATGATTGATTGGCATTTTCTTTTTTTTTGATTATACATATAAAATTTCAAACGACAACTTGGTGTCACGCTCTTTCTTTTGCTCATTGTTTATTCGGGCAGCGCTTACTCTTTTTCGTTCAAAGTCAATTTTCACTGTCTTTACATTTTGTTTAATAAAGTTAAAATTTTTTGTTCCAAAATAAAGTGTGGTATTTTTTATTATTAAAAAGAACTCTTTCGGCCAATCTGTGCCGAAACACACATCATCAGCGTTAACTGAGATGAATCACACAACTCATAGTAGTAATGGGTGATTTTTTTGCTATTGTCTTCTTGGCAACACTGGTTTTGACAGCTCCTGCAAGTTTCGTGTTTTGTGTCACTGTCGAACTTCTTCCGTTTGGTCTATAATTTAACGAAATACCAATATACACAAAGACTTACAGATACCCGTACGTTCATAAAACAGAAGTTCAGAGTCAGATCTCAAACATGATGAACCAGGGCATAATTAGACCAAGTTTTCCTCAATGGAGTTCCCCAGTTTTGGGTTGTACCCAAAAAATTAGACTCCACAGGAAAAAAAAAATGGAGGGTAGTAATCGATTATCGCCGTCTTAACTACAAAACGATAAATATGCGATACCCAATATTAACAAAATTTTGGACAAACAAGGCAAAAGCCACTATTTTACGACACTCGGTTTGGCTAGTGATGGCTTCCATCAAATCGAGATGGACGTTCGAGATATTCCTAAAACGGCATTCATGGTTGATAGTGGACATTACGAGTTTGTGAGGATACCCTTCGGGTTAAAAAATGCCCCATCCACATTCCAGCGAGTGATGGATAACGTCCTTACAGATTTCATAGGCAAAACTTGTCTCGTTTATTTATTATAAAGAATTCCCGATACCAAAAACAGCGAAGGAAATCAAATCCTTTCTTGGCCTAATGGGTTACTACCGGAAATTTTGCAAAGTTAACCAATCCAAACAATCTTGAAGTAGGAGAAATTACCTATTGAAAAAGACGTAGAAGAAATAAAACTACTCCATGACTTAAAAAACAAAAGGTCCAAACTAACAACAAACTGACAATAATTACTAATGACAGCAAAAAAGTTCACAAAGCTAGAATAAAAAAGAAAAGAAAATTTCAGATTACTAATGACAGCAACAGCAATACAAGGACGGAAACCTGAGATACATAACTTAACAGATAATTACGGACTTTTACCACTCCGACCAGGACATGAAAATGTAAAACCTACAAACGATTTATTCATATTCACCCCTATTACAGAATTCGGCGAATGAGCTAAAGCGACAGTTTCAATTAATTTCCAAAATTTTGCTATTACTGAATCCGATGAATGAAAGTTGAACGAACGCGCTAAAAATCCCTGCACCACCGCCATTTTGTTCAACTTATTCTGCAATCTATTCGCACTACATACAATTTCTATCATTTTAAATTCACACCAATTTCGAGACGAATCTGAAGTGAATTTTTGCTTAAAGGAAAAAAAAAAAACGAAAATAAACAATGGAAAGCACAAAAATAATATATGGACATATGTACGTATGTATGTCAAAAGCTTATTATACTGAATGTTAAAGTGTTTGTTTAACAAATTTTACTAGAAAATGGACAACTAACAACGCAACCGGAGAGCCAGAAATCTAAAAAAAAAACAGTACACGGTAGGTATTGAACCGTCCCCCATCCAAGTACTAACCATTCAAAACGATGCTTGATTTCGTTGATCGATAGCGATACTATTATCAAAGCCTAGGCCGGTTGACTAAATGTCTGTAGCTCATAGTGTCGATACGAAAGTTCATAAATGATAAGGTAATTTTAGGAATCGACAATGTAGTTCATCCGGCGAATTTCATAATTCAGTTTTACAGCGGATGCGAAGGGTTGGCTTTGTTTTCCCGCAAAACGATTTCCCGCGTCACGTTTTCCCGCGTAACGTTTGCCCGCCGATTCCTACCTTTCTCGATACAAAGCGACAGCGCTGTATTAATCACCAACTGAGCAATGAGAATGAGAACGATTGCAATACCTCACACGCTCACACTAACATTAGAGATCACGGAGGAAGCAGGACCAAATAAGTTGCACAATAAAAGGCAGGAGAGATTTAGAAAAAAAACTCTGGTTCTTCTTAGAGCTGTGCCAATCGTTCATTTTAAAAGATCGAATCAATCATTGATTGATTGTTTCAAAGATTTGGTCTTTTCAATCAATCGTTCATTCAATCATTTTTAATCCATCCGTTTCGTTCTGAACGAGATATAGACCGACACGAAATGTTTTCAATCATTCATTCGACTAAAATATTTTTTTCCAATCGTTTAGTTCAGACCGAGACCGAAACAATGTGAAAATGAAAGAAAGTTTGGCTTTTTTCTACTTTGTTGTTTCGTTCACGCCATCTTCCATTGTACTCGTATATAAAATGAGGAATATACATTCTGTTTCGTGTTCATTCCTATTTGGTATTATTGTATATAAATATAAAGTTTATATTCAAGGCAAGAACTGAAGATTTTTTTGGAAGCACGACTGCTTAAATAAATCCAAAAAGTACTATCTTAAAAGTAGTATTTAGAACTGCCAATCCCGTCGCCAATACCGTGAAGAAATCTACGGGATATCATGCGACGGGATATCGTGCCGCCGCGCCGCTGCGGGATTGACGTCAAAAAAGTATCAATAAAATCGGCGGGCAAACGTTACACGGGCAACTGATTTGCGGGAAAATGTAACAATCCCAAATGAACAGCAAAAAACGATAGAATCGTTTTTGTATAATTCCAATATAAAAAATGCACTCAGAACAGATCAAGAAATCCTGAAACACCTCCAATATGTTCAGAAGAATATCTTCAATATTGATTTGCTTTACAATCACTTAGTAAATATAGCAGAAGCTGTTATTTTTGCACGATTACATATAATTTCGAAAAAAATATTGAGTAAAATTGAACTGAATGAAATAAGAGCTCTTCTTGAGAAACAATCTATTATTTTCTTTTCAGATGAGGTAATTAATGAAATTTTTCAATTACCAGCGTACCTACTAAATTTTCCTTAAAAGTTTTATAAACAAATTGATATGCAAATTGTTAGTATTTAATAAAATACATTTTAAAACGTAATTTAAAAATTTAATCGTTTTTCGGTTTTCAAGATATTGAATTTTCAAAAAAAAAAAAATTGTATTATTTTTTAAAAATCCAAAAACTATTTTTTCGAAAAAAATTTTGTTTATATTTTTTCATTTAAAATCGTTAAAGCCTTACTTACTTACTTAAGGTGGCGCTACAGTCTGGGGTGGACCAGGGCCTCAACTAACAAGCTTCTCCAGCTAGCTCGGACCCTAGCTAGCTGTCTCCCGTTTCGCACGCCACGTTTGTTGAGGTCCTCTCCCACTTGTGTGTGCCACCTGAGCCGCGGTCTTCCTCTACTTCGCCTTCCCTCGGGGTTTGATTCGAAGACGGCCTGGAGCATTAGGGTCCATTCGCTCTACATGACCAAGCCATCTCAGTCGCTGGACTTTTATACGTTTGACTAGGTCAGTTTCGCTGTACAGCCCGTACAGTTCGTGTTTAGATCTTCTCCTCCACACCCCGTCTATGCAGACGGGACCAAAGATCACACGAAGAATTTTCCTCTCGAAACAGTATAAAGCGCTCTCTTCCACTTTTGACAAAGTCCATGTCTCTGCACCATAGACAAGGGCCGGGATGATAAGGGTCTTATAGAGGGACACTTTAGTTGCTCGAGAGAGGACGTTGCTATACTCAATTGTCTTCTTAGTCCAAAGAAGCAGCGATTGGCAAGAGTTATTCTCCGTTTGGTTTCAGCGCTGGTGTTGTTTTCAGAGTTTATAGCGGCGCCTAGCTATATGAAGTCCTTCACTACCTCAAAGTTATAGCTGTCTATAATGACGTTCTGCCAAGACGTCGGTGTTGTGTGTCCTTTCTTGAAGACAGCATATACTTGGTCTTGCCCTCATTTACAGCTAAACCCATCTACTTCGCTTCCGTCTCAATGTTCACAAAAGCGCCACTGACATCGCGCTTTGTTCTTCCAATAATGTCAATGTCGTTCGCGTATCCGAGTAATTGGACGGACTTTTGAACGATTGTGCCTCTTGTGTTGGCGCGTGAGTTTTGCACTATTCTTTCAAGAACTATGTTGAAGAAGTCGCACGATAGAGCATCGCCTTGCCTAAAACCTTTTTTGACATCAAATGCATCGGTGCGATCTTTTCCGACCTTGATGGAGCAGCGTGCATTCTCCATCGTCATCCTGCACAAGCGGACAAGTTTGTCAGGGATGCCAAAACTAGACATTGCTCTATATAGTTCGCTCCTATAGATGCTATCGTACGCGGCTTTCAAATCGATGAAAAGGTGGTATGTGTCGATTTGTAGCTCCTGAGTTTCTTCCATCTGCCGTAATGTGAATATTTGATCGATGGTGGACTTTCCTGGTCTAAAGCCGCACTGATATGGACGTATCAGGTTGCTGACGAAAGGCTTCAGACGTTCACATAATGCGGCAGAAATGATCTTGTACGCAATGTTCAGGAGACTTATGCCTCTGTAGATGGCGCAGTTCAGAGGGTCTCCTTTCTTGAGGATCGGACAGATAATGCTGAGGTTCGTCGGGCATGCTTTCTTCCGAACATATTGCGCAGATGAGCTGGTGCATACTCCCAACCAAGTCATCGCCTGCCGCTTTGAACAGTTCGGCAACGAGGCCGTCAGCTCCAGCGGCTTTGTTGGACTTGAGAATCGATATAGCTATCTTCACTTCGTCCAGGTCGGGTGGGCGGTATTGGTGGTATGCGTCGACTAAGTTGGATGGTGCTATCTCTATAGCAACGGCATTTTCTTCTTCAACGCCATTATAAATATTGGAGAAATGTTCTTTCCATATTCTCAGCATGGACTGCGGTTCTACTACGATGTTCCCTTGATTATCCATGCAGGCTTCGGCTCGGGGATTGTATCCTTGTGATGTTTTTTTTACCTTTTGGTAAAACTTCCGAACCTCATTCCTGCCATGGCATCCTTTTATTTCCTCGATCAAGCACTTCTGATGCATGAGGTGGCATCTCTGATGGCTGCTTGGCAATGTTGCCACTGGTCCTAAATACTCGATGCTGGCGGCATAGGACTTCTTAAGAGGTTGTTAGAAACTCGATCGGAAAAGAACCTTGGCATCTCTTGCGATTGTAAACGTCCAACGTCGAACTTCCTCGCAGTACTTCCTTCTTTTGGCTTGCATCGTGATATCCGCAGCCGAACCTTGGCTACAACGAGTAGTGGTCCGAGTCGATGTTAATCCCTCGGAATGTGCGGACATCCTCTATACTGGAGAAGTGCCTTGAATCGATCGCAATGTGGTCAATTTGGTTTACGGTTGATTGATCAGGAGATCGCCATGTCCCTTTGTGAATATCCAGACGTTTGAACTGCGTACTGGCTACAAGAACGTCTCGCCCCACAGCGAAGTCGATCAGCCTGAATCCGTTATCGGAGGTGGTGTCGTGCAGGCTATATCTTCCAATTGTGTCACCAAAGATGTCTTCTCTTCCTAGCTTGGCATTAAAATCTCCAAGGATAATTTTAATGTCATAACTAGGGCACTACTCGTATGTTTTGGCCTTGATGCGGATTGTCGTGAGGCGCTCGTTCACGCAGTTGAAACTTAATACTTTTTGCCTGAGCCTAGTTCCAACAACAAATCCGCTTCCAAATAAACGTAGCTATTTGTTCTCGGTAGCAGTCGCCGTAGTAAATATCGCAGACTTTTAATTTTCCTCTTCCCGGTCCGTCCCATCGTATCTCTTGAATGGCGGTAATATCTGCTTTTTAGCAGTTTAGGGCTTCCGCTAATTGTTCGGCTGCACGTGGTCTATAAAGGGACCTAATATTCTACTCCGAAGTTCTTTATCCTTATTTCGTTTGCATATTTCGTCAACAGGCCTGAACTCCGAATATGTCGCAGTAGCCCTGTAAGGTGTCCACTAAGTAGATAAGCCTCACTGAAACTCTAGACGCCAACGTTGATCCATCTGGGGAATTCCTCCGCTGTCGCCTGGATAAAAAGAGAGATGCCTAAGTGGGAACACCTCTAGCTCCCCTTCTCTCGTTTGTTACCACTAACAAACTTCCACTGGGATTGTGACCCAATCTCCAGTTGCGGTACTAGGCACCCGATGTTCACCGCGGGTAGGTGAGAGTAGGAGTCGATAGACAGAGTTGGGTTTTTAGAAGAACCTGTGGACGCTTGTGTCCCCTTGGGTGCACGTGTCTACCTTCCCAACATCGCTTATTTAAAAACATTAAATTGACTAACTCTACTTGCCTAATGTTTGCGGATGATATCAAATTTTTCCGTTTTATTAAATCTTTTGATGATTCCCTTTTACTTCAGAGTGATCTAGAATGGTTATCTGAATGGTGCACTGCTAACCAGCTTTTCTTAATTGTCTCTAAATGCCAATCCTTATCTTTCTCTAATACTTAGTCTTTGTTCAATTGATTTTGAATATGAAATCGATAAAACAAAACTTATTAAGGTTAGAGAAAATAAAAGACCTTGGTGTTATATTCAATTCCAAGCTTAGTTTCACCTCCCACATTGGTTTTGTGTGACGAATCGGAAACTGAATTCGTTTAAACTCAAAGGGCATATCCGTTGGGATCATTGGAATCCTTCACTGAAAAAATTTTTGTACATTCTTTTTATGAATGGCGATCATTCAGCCAAAATCATTAATTTTTAAAGAATATTCATATGAATAATGCACGAATTCATAAAAATTTATTTTTGTTTTATGACCAAGTCATGATTTTCATGAAAAACCATTCATAAAATCCAAAGCAATAGAATTGTTGTTAGAAAATCAGATTATGATATTTTACATTTAAAATATGAACAGTTCATACAAATTTTATTGTAAAGTTTTATGAAAAATTTCTTAAAATGCTTGAAACTGTTCTTTTATTTTAGGAACGAAGTGACTAATTATATGAAACCACATTCATCAACATGAGCAACTGAAATTTTATGAAAAATAACTTTAAATTCTTGAAACTATACATTTTTTACATGCAAAATATCATTAAATGCATGAAACCACATTCATAAACATTTTTTTTTGTTGCGAATTCCGAGCAGGAAACTTTACATTTGAAATATGAACAATTCATACAAAATTTAATATGAAGCTGTATGAAAGATTACTTAAAATCTATGTAACTTTTCATTTGCTACATGCAACATATTTTTCAATGCATGAGTAACGAACATTTTAAGAAAAATTGCTTTAAATGCTTGAATTCATTCATTTTATGCATGCAAAAATAGGCGGGCTAACATTCTCAAGAAAATGTTAGACAAATATAGAACGATGGAGGCTGGCATCAAGGACATGTTAGGCTCATGGTTTGTGACGATCAGAGATCGTGTGATCTTCTATCGTTGGCCGTTAGCCGGTTAGGGGAAGTCTGGCCTGGTGCTAAGCTCGAAGTTGTTGCTAAGGAGAAAATCCCGTGCAGACCAAGAGCTCGCGCCATGGTTACAGCCGAACTCTCCAGCATGGATGTAATACTCCAGATGATCCGGCTATCGAACCCATCCCTTCCTACTCACAACTGGAAAGTTGCGAAACTGGAGGAGAAAAAGGGACCCTACAGAGGTGCAATTATTGTACTAAATAAGGAGTCCCTTGCTCCTGTGGCGCAGACCAAAGGTGTGATTAGGTTTGGGTTTGAGACCATCACACTGAAGGTGTACAAAAAGGACGCGGATGTTACTGGTGCGTCCACTTCCTCCATAGCAGTCGAAACTGCAGCTGCAGACCCTGGTGCATCTATCACCTTCCCATCACTGGAAGAGGAAGAGGCATCCAGGTCATCTTCGGCAACAGTGGAGACAATAAAAACAGTCAGCGACATGGAGATCGATGACCACAACAATGAAGATCTTCTGAGTGAGGACGCTCTTCTGGGCTCAACCTCGGAATCGGAAGACTCCAACGTCACCGTGTTGGAGGTTGATCGGGAGGGTTGTAGCAAAGATGCTGCGATTTCTTCAGATTAATCCCCAACACTCTATCAAGGCCTCGGCCTCCCTGCTTCTTCGTCTATCCAGCAGCGGAGAAGACATCGTCCTAATCCAAGAACCCTGGATTGTGAAATCCATCGTTCGGGGACTAAGGACTCCAAAGTACTACTTGCTGTATGCATTAGATAAAGGTAAGCCCAGATCTTGCATACTAGTTAAAAGTAGCCTAAATGTATTTTTACTACCTAATTTCAGTGATCGAGATGTAACCGTCGCAAGACTGCAAACAGTCAAAGGAACTCTCTGGCTGGCGTCGGCATATCTTGGCCATGACCACCTTGGCCCTCTCCCAGGAGACACTCTGAGGAGGCTTATCACTGATGCAGATAGGCAGAAGACTGACCTCATTATTGGAAGTGATGCTAACGCCCATCATACAGTGTGGGGTAGCACGAATATAAACGACAGAGGTGAGTCTCTTTTCGATTATATTTTGAACACTAACCTAACAATATGTAACGTTGGAAATGAACCCACATTTGTTACTAAAAACAGACAGGAAGTACTTGACATAACTCTTGTCTCAGATAAAATTTATCATACTATTTCGAATTGGAAAGCATCAAATGATCATTCTTTCTCTGATCATAGATACATACAATTCGAAGTAATGGACGAACCTCCTAGCCAACCTTCCTTCCGTAACCATCGGAAAACAGATTGGCTTCTATATAGGGCAACTCTATTAAGGTCAATCAGACCTGAGTTATACAGCATACCCTACAACACTGAGGATCTTGACATTAAAGTCAATGACCTCACAACAGCCCTCAACAAATCTCTGGAAACTGCCTGCCCTCTTATACAAATAAGAGGTAAAAAGAAACCACACTGGTGGTACTCGGGGCTGGATCCACTAAGAAAAGAATGCAGGAAAATCTTTAATAGAGCGAAAACCTCCAGAAAAACTTCTGATTGGGATTCATATAAAGACTCCCTCAAGTTATATAAAAAAGAACTGAGGAAAACCAAGCGTATGTCCTGGAGAGCTTTCTGTAACAATATAGAAGGCAACTCAGAGGCATCAAGGTTAAGAAAAATCCTCTCCAAAAATCCAGTAATGCCAAGTTGCCTAAAAAACAATGACGGTTCCTGGACAAACTCAAGCGAAGAATCACTCAATCTGCTCCTGGATGTACATTTTCCAGACAGCTCTCCTTACGTTAATAGCACTGATCCTAACAACACATTCAGTAGCATAACTCCTCCACAAGGTCTGATTACAGAGGAAAAATTAAAATGGGCAATAAACAGCTTCAATCCATACAAATCTCCTGGGCCAGATGGAATAATTCCAGCGGAATTACAGGAAAATTCCGATATTCTAATACCCATTCTGGTAAACATCTTAAATGGTTGTATCGCTCTGGCTCACATTCCTTTGTCATGGAGAGAAGTAAATGTTATTTTCATCCCCAAAGCTGGCAAACCTAGCCATGTTAATCCTAAAGATCTAAGACCTATTAGCCTTTCATCATTCCTTCTTAAAACATTTGAACGTCTGATTGAAATCCATTTGAGGGCAAACATTGATAAGTCCTTACTATCCAATGCTCAACATGCTTATAACAAAGGGAAATCTGTATAAACCGCTCTACATACGCTGGTTCGTACTATCGAACACTCCCTTCATCATAAGGAGTTCACCTTAGTTGCTTTCCTGGATATAGAAGGAGCTTTTAACAATGTCGACGCATCCGCAATCACATCTGCGCTGTCATCTCTGAAGGTGGATAAGTCAATCAGTAATTTGATAAATCATATGCTGATAAGCAGGATTATAAATTCAAAACTGGGCGATTTTACTACTCGAAGGACTGTCAGTAGGGGTACGCCGCAAGGCGGCGTCCTCTCTCCTCTCCTTTGGAACCTAGTCGTAAATAAACTACTAGTGATTCTTGAAGGGGAGGGGCACAGGGTGATTGCCTATGCGGACGATGTTGCGATAGCGATATCTGGTAAGCATCCTAATACTCTGAAGGAACTCCTACAAAATGCTCTAAACAAGCTTACTAACTGGGCAGATCAATGTGGACTCGGTGTCAACCCCCACAAAACTGAACTTGTCCTATTTACCAGGAAATATAAAATCCCATCACATAGACCCTCCCCTCATCAAAGGTATACCGCTTAAATTCTCAGACAAAGCAAAATATCTGGGTCTTATTTTGGACAAGAAATCAAGCTGGAAGCCCAATATCCAAGAGAGAGTCAACAAAGCCAACATAGCTCTTTTCTCTTGCAAGAAGGCCGTGGGTAATAAATGGGGTCTACAAACCCATATAACACACTGGTTATACATCTCAGTCATTAGACCGATACTTACATATGGAGTGACAGTATGGTGGACTGTGCTGGAAACAGCAACTAACCGCGATAAGCTCAGCAAAGTCCAACGAACAGCCTGTTTAATCATGGGTGGAGCTCTCCGCTCAACTCCTTCTGCTGCACTTGATGTTCTTTTTCATCTCATACCGCTAGATATTTTTAGCAAACAATCGGCCGCTAACACAGCCATTCGACTTAAAGCCTCCTCGCAGTGGATCAATAATGATATTGGTCACTCTACTATACTGAACTCGTTCAGTAGTCTACCTAGTAACGTCGATTACACCACCCCTCATCCAAAATTTGATAAAAATTTTCAAGTATCCATCCCCTCCAGGTCTGCTTGGGAAAATGAGTCGTTTTTGATAGACGAAGCAATTCATTTCTATACAGATGGATCTAAAACCGATGACGGGGTCGGTGGAGGCGTATACTCCGAAAAATTAAATCTTTGTCTATCTTTTCGTCTTCCCAATCACTGTAGCGTGTTCCAGGCAGAGCTTTTAGCAATAAAAGAAGTCCTCTCTTGGCTAAAAGAAAACGTTATATCGACAACCGATATACGTATCTTCTCAGACAGTCAAGCTGCCTTAAAGTCACTGGACTCTGTCTCCATTAACTCACAAACAGCCCAAAATTGTCGATCATCTCTGGTGGAGATGTCAAAACAGTTTAACATTCACCTTACATGGGTGCCGGGGCATAGAGACATTCCAGGAAATTGTAAAGCTGACGAACTTGCAAAAAACGGAACAATATTACCTTTGTTGGATAGCAAATCTAACATCGGTATACCCCTAGCTACTTGTAAACTTATGCTAAAGCAAGATTCCATAAAGAAAGCTAACCACAGGTGGACAGGACCCCAACTTGCCGGTCTACTAAACTGATTTGGCCATTGTTTGATGCTAAACGCTCAAAACAACTAATTTCTATTGGTAGATTGCATATTAGCTCCATTATAGGTGTCCTTACTGGGCACTGCCTAATAGGAAGACATGCTTTTCGTCTTGGAGCTCCTGCAAATGATTTTTGCAGAAGCTGCATGGATGAAGAAGAAGAGGAGTCAATTCCCCACCTTCTATGCTCTTGTCCTGCCCTAGCGCAAAGACGAAGACTCCACTTGGGAGACTACTACTATAACGATCCTAGTGATCTAAATAATTCCGACATTCACTGTCTCAAACGCTTCATTATTAGCTCAAAATGGTTTAACGAGTAAGGGGGATTTTTGAAATCCTTGTGGTATCACAACGGACCAAATATTGGTCTAAGTGTGCTGACCTTTTCCGGTCAGCAGCCACTTTAACCTAACCTAACCTAACCTAACCTAGCTAGATGAATAAATCGACGGATTGTGAATTAGCGTACGCATTCATCAAACATGCTGTTAAACATCACTTCCTTCATTTGTGAATGTAATACTATTAAATGCGTATTAGAAAATATTAACTTTATGAAAGTGTCGTTATAGAAATCTGGTGTTTTAAGAACTAATTCATATAAAATACCATAAGATTAATTTCATATTTTGCATGACTAACACTTAAATTTTAGGAACAGTTTGATTTTACTCACTATTGTGAAAGAATTTATTCCTGAATCGTAGGAATTTTTTCATAAACTGCAAGCTCATTACTTGCAATTTATGGAATATTTCTTTAAAGTGCAAAATATTACCGTTATACACCTATGGCTGTAGTCTGGTGTTTTAAGAACTTATTCATAAAAAAAGGAACATTTTCATGTTTTATATGACTGACTCTTTAAAAGTAGGAAATATGTCATAAACTTTGCGGTTACTTCATGCAATATACTTGTAATATCATATCAAAAGTTCATTTCTTGTTTGATATTACCAGTGTTAAAACGTGATTTTACAAAGTTCCCAAGTTTATTTTAAAAATACGTATAAATTTTTCGAAGTGTTGCGCATTGTGGACGACGATAAATTTATTCAACTACTTGATTTATAAAATTTGTAAGTATTTAGTCTATAGATAGCGAATATTTTTCATAAATTCGTTATATAATATTATTTAGTTTTTCTAGATAAAAATAGATTTCGGTGTGTTGAGGGCAATGCTGAAAAAAATAGATGAAGCAGATGTCAAAGTGGTAATTTTATTTTTCTTAGTTCATATATATTTATTTCAAAACACATTAAACGTTAACATTAAACCTATCATTTTTGATTGCCAAAATTGCTTTTGTTTCAATGATTACTTTAAGAAAACCACGTTTAATATCCTTGACTAATTGACTTTGTATTTGTAATGCTGCAGTGAAATTAATGTGGTGTCTGGGTAGAATGTTATTCGCCCGAAATAATTTTTAACGAAATGTTTTTCGACTGTCGGACACCCTGTATATTTTATTTATATGTTGTACGCAAGAATTTGATATTCAAAAATATATTCAATAAACAATTGTTCTATTTTTAAATATTTTTCTTTTCTTTTCTTTTCTTTTCTTTTCTTTAAGTTTTCAGGTATACCATTTTCTTGAAATAATTTCATCGGGGCTTTTGTATTTCAGGTGGACGTGCACGTATAATTATTTGTTCTCAACACGAATAGAAATCATTGGGAAAAAAAAATTCATTAGTTTTATGAAAAAAATAGCTTAGGTTCCATAATTTCTTACATAAAACTAATGAAAAGATTCATACTAATATAAGAAAAGTTGCATTAAATTAATGATTGTTTCATTATTAAAAAAGAAACTTTTCTTACAATTATTGCAAGCAAATGATAAAAATCATTAAAAATAAAACTATAATTCATTTAATCAATGAAAAACGTCATACATCTTAGGAAACTTTTCCTAGAACAATAGTGTCAGAGTTTTTAAACTAATGAATACAATCATTTAAAACACAGACCGATTTCATAAAATTAATGAAAAACATCATGAATTCCATGAATTTTTACATACATTGTCTGAAATTGCTCATACTTTTTAAGAACAATAACATGATTTTCATGATTTTTTACATTAAAACAGTGGATCTTTTCCTTCAATTTATGCAGAAGGTCATAAAATAAATGAAAAATATAGTAACATTGAATGACAAAATACATGAAATTAAAGGAAAAAATTATGAATTTCATGTTTACTTACTTACATCGAATGAAATAGTTCATTATGTTTTGTGAATTATCGAGAGAATTTATTATTGACTTCCAATCATTAATTTAATACAGGAATCAATAATTTTAAAAACCTTTTATAGTCGTAGGAACAAATTCATAAAACGTATGTTCAGAGTTTCTTTTTTTTAATGAACTCGATTCTTGGCCCGTTTTTAATGAATTTTTTCTTTAAAAGCATGCAGTTTTTCCTTCGAATCATGTACCTTTTTGGTTCAGTGTTGGAATGAGAACTAACTCATCTTTAAATTTCGTCGCGTGAATCACATTGCTCATCATCAGTTATCTTATCACGAAGTGCCTTCCACTGCATAGTTTTGGTTGGTTTAGGTTTTGAAGCATGACGACTACCGAGCCCGCCTTCAGTTGTGAATTAGGCGGTGGTATACCAGGCACATCCTAGGATTTTAAATTAGTTGTTGGACAATTAGTAGCTTCATCTTCGTTTGATACACAGTCAATAGATTTGCATGAATGCAGAGTACCAACGATTTGATTCTGAATTATAAAGCTTAAGTCATGCACATCTTTATTCTTAGCGGCCAAAATTGCTCACTCGTTTAACTATTTGTTATTTTTGTGATTAGCAATGATGTTCGGGAATACTTTGCTGATGAGCTCGTCTTTCGATTAGACGAAATTGTAAAATTGCAAAAATTCGGAAGAAATGAAATAAATCCGCTCGATTCGTCGACTGGTCGTTCAACAATGCAACTCACACATTTGCTGTCAGTTAAAGTTTTTTCACATAGCACCACAGATTTGATGATTTGAGTCAATCGTTTATTTCATCGGCAGCAGTCGATCTTGGAATGACTGGCAGTGTTTAGAGGAAATCGCCAGACAGTAAAATCAAAATTCTCAAGTCATTGCGCAGATCTTTTAAGGTTCAATCAAGAGCTTCCAATATACGTTTGTGCCAGATTATGATTTTGGAGGCTACTAAAACTTTTTCCATTGTAGAGCGTTTTGCATGTCTAATGTTCAGTAGTTTGAAGATTTCAAGCAATTTCAACGCTGAATGAGCCGTACGGCATCTTTCTAAAAACTTGGCCGTTATTCCAGAAGAAGCCGCATGCTTCGCTACCGCGATTTCGGATCTCGCACGAATAGTGGCCAAAATCACTAACATGAGGAATGTGTTTCTTATTCCACCAGGCGCATCCAGTAAAAATAAGACATCATTTCCATAGTCAATTGCATGCATTAACTAATGTATCATAGACTTGCAATGGTGTCGGGGTTCGGTGTGATATGTGAAGCAAATAACAACCCAGGGTTCGGTGGCACGGTGGACGAGTCGATAGTAAGGTGCGGCAAAGCGGTGTAATATGTAAAGCAAACCCAACCCAGGGTTCGGTAGGATGGTACGGTGGTTCATTTAAAATGAAAGGTAGCATATCGTATGTATGTATGCGGCGGTGGCGGTTAGGAGGTTTTCGGGCGCTAAGAGAAAAAGTGTAACGCTTCGTTACAGGAATCACGAAAATATGAGAAGCTATCATTCCAGCATTTGCAAGAACTTGCTTTAAAAAAAAAACAAACTGATTTTAGAAAATCTGGAGTTTGAATGAAAAATGTTATCAAATAGAATCTATTTCTATCTAGTGTTATCAAATAGAATCTATATGCTCAGATTTCATGCACTCGAAGAACATAATTTTTAACTGTTTTTTTTTTTTTTTAAGAAAAAATGTTGGTGCGCCAATTTCAAGTTTTTATTATTCTATTATTTTTTTTAATTTTTGATACAGAATATTTTTTAAAATATTTAGAAGCAACTTCATTTAAATCCCTTATTCCAATAATGAGAAAGTCGAAAGTGAGAAATTATTCTGTGGCAGGTACGCAGCCCAAAGTGGTGAATAAATGCGAATGAACGGGATCATTGACCAATCTGCCAACGCCCTCTGTCATCTGTCCGTGAGAGTGTGTCAATTCCGCGCCATGCTCAATCGACCTTTCATAGATCACAACAGGCTAGAAGCTTAAAGTGAGCGACCATAGACAACAACGACGTGAGATAGCTAACTGGGCTTTCGAGCAGTTGGAAGTTAATTTGAATTGCGCTTCAAAATTCATATTCAGCGAAGAGACCTATTTCTGTACATTTTTACATTTTTCTTTACATATAAATCTATATACACTGCTTTAGGACCTCGTTTTTGTTTTCTGCCTTGGGACCCTCCCACATCTAAATACGAATACCAAATACCTACAAGGATAAAATTGTGTAATTCAAAATTCCGTGTGTACGAGTATTTCGCTGTCTTCCAAAAGATTACAGAGCAGATGCTTACCGTGATCAGGTTTACCCAAATATTTTTTTTTTTTAAATTGTATTTTCAGAACATATGTATCATTGTCGCAATTCACAAGCTACATATGTACCAAAGCGATACCTGGTTCAAAATCACGAAAAATTGAAAAGGAAGAACTTAGGGTGCCAATTCGTTCGCATTCCTTGAAAATTAAAACACAAAAATATCTTCTATCGTCCATTTATTTAAAAAAAAATGCTAACATCAAAGAATAAATTGCACGGGAAGGAAAACGGCCTCATTACTACAAAGCATTATGTTTGGGAGGCAACAAATATTAAAGTATTAAAGTAGCCTAATTATAACCTTTGCACATTCGAATATGCTTTGAATGCCAACAAGTTTCGCATAATATGAAGCTTTCACGGCAGCTTCAAAAGCTAACATGGATGCATTACCTCCATTATCTAGTCCATTTTTTACTATCTGTTCAGTAAATCTAATTTTATTCATGATTTGAACATTTGCTGTTTCTAAAACCGAAAAGGCAGAATTAACTTCTTTGTCTGATTGATCTCTAGATCTAACACATATACTTCCAAAATCTAAATAGAGCTGCGAAAATAGTTGATTTGTCATTTTTTTAAAATTTTCGGCTTCTTTGGAGATCTTGGTGGTGGCAGCAACGGTATCAATTTCTGCAATTGTTTTAGTATTTCCTAATGTTCTTGCGCAAGCAACTTCCATTTGCACAAAAGAATCAAGTGCACATTTAGCAATTTCCTTTAGCTCTTGAAGTAAAGCAGGATTAGCGCCGTTCCTTAGCGCATTGTCAGCAACTTGATTAATATCTTTCAAGGCATTTGAAGAATCAGGATCGCCTTTTGCGCTAACTCCACAATTTCGATTTTCAATTTGTAGTTGGATTGGGCTGCTTTGAGCATCTCTGACTGCTTGTAATGATTCATTTGCGGATTTTTGAACATCGTAGAACATAGCTGCGAAACCACTTTCGATAGCTAAACGATATACATCAAGTGACGCTTCCGCTGCTCTGCCTCCAGCTTTACTACCGTCATTGAATAAGTCTTCACCGGATTTAATTGCATTTATTAATGCCAATGCTCCTTTTCCATTATATTTAATTGCGGATAAAGAACCTTGCCTAGCTCCATAATTTGAAAGATTCAAAGCTCTTGCAACTGCTTTATAGAAGGATGTTCCGGCATTGTAGAATATCGAATTTCCATGCACCAATGATTGCTGCGTTAGTTTTCTGGCTCCTTCAGGGTTCTGACCAACAATTTTTTCGGCTGCTAAGAATCCCTCCAACATTGTTCTTCTAGATCTTGACAACATTTGTGTAGCATTGGAAAATTCTTCTCCAAGTTTTATTGATGCATCACCATCAGCATTGGCGTTCATATTTTCTTGGAAAAGTTCTTTAATAAAAGTGATTGCTTCACGGTAACTCTTACTTCCTGGGTCTAACCTGTTTTCGATATCATCTAGTCCGTCTTCGATATAATTGGTGATTTTATCAAAAATGTCTCCAGCTTCTGATTGTTGGCCAAAAACAACCAAGACCGCAGCAGCAACCAAGCAAAAATATCCCGAAAAGCTCATATTCGAAGCCACACAACTATGTATACTGACGACTAACTGAACTCTTGAATGCTCTTTTATAGCTTAGAATAATCAGCTAAATAAGACACCTGTGTTTAAATACAAAACAAAATCGAATACATGTTTCTGCCACCGCAGATTGACTTTTCTGTTTGCTTGTTTATCAAAAAACTTTCAATCGCACATTATCCACATGGTTTTTCCCTTTTTTATTTGATTTGAATGGAATGTATCTAAATATTTACCTACACACTTCTACACACAACATGGATCATGCATAAGATCCAAATGTGTGTGTCAATTTTCAGGTCAATGGAGTTTAATACAGGGAATGGAATGGGATTAATAAAGTACGGACTTGAAGTTCTCTTTCCTTGGAATAAGGCTTCCATTTCTAGTGCAGCGCCTGGGGCGTTAAGAATATGAAGACTTCGGATTTCCCTTACAGATAATGAAATTTTATAATAATTCAAAGTAGAATGTTTAGCTTACAATATACATATACAAAAAAGTTTACCTATTAAAAAACAAACAAAAACAAAAATAATGAAATATAATTTTGATAGTTTTTAAATGATACCTCATAATAATATGCTGTTGAACATTTCTCTACACCAAAATTTAGTTAATTTATAGATACCCTATATTCATGTTAGAGAGTGTTTACATTCCTTTTTGTGCGCATCTGGTTTAGTTGAAAATAGTCTTGCATCTCTATTGGTAGATATTGTGTTATAGAGATGAAGAAGGACATAAAATGTGCTTACATTCCTTTTGGTGCGTAACCGGTTTGGTTGGCAATAGTATTGCATCCTTTTTGGTATCTTATATTCCTTTTTGTGCATAGCCAGTTTGGAATGATTTTGCATTCTCAATATAGAGGGGAAATGTACATAACCCTTTGAATAGGCAGATCTGCGAGTGATAGATAGATAGATAGATTTTTATTTATTCAATTCAATTCAATTTACAATTTATAAACATAATAAATAAAATCTGGACTTTGTTCGAAACCGTCTGCCAGATGCCAACTTATAGTTTTTACTTGTTTATTTTCAATTTTAAATATTTAAGAAGAAAAATAAAATAAAAGTTTTACAGTATTTTTACAGAATAAACTAATTTAATCCAACAAAAAATAAAAAATATACAAAATATTTAGAATATTGAAATAATTTTTAAAGTGACTATAAACTATCGCTTGCTCAACAAAAATGGTATTCAATTCTAAAACTAATAAAATTTAAATGAAATGAGAATAATATGGTAATAATCTGTTAAAAATCAACAAAGTCTTTCCGATACTTAATAGTCTCAATGCAGTATTGGGCAAGAAGTTTCCAGTTTTCTCCATTTAGTAAAATTATCGATTCAGCTTCAAACAGATAAAAAGTGGTAAGATGTTTCTTGTTTTTGTAAATTACACAAAGAACAAATCGTCCTCCGGTCATTGAAATATGGTCTATAATTTAAATCAAGAAGCTCTCCTCTAATACGAAAAATGTTAGAAATTTCAAACAAGCTTAATCCATCGCTGAAGTAGCTCAGATCGTTTAAATTGTATTCAAGTTTCGGATATAGTGATCGACGTGATGAGCCTCGGGCTTCTTCTATTAGATCCGATCTTATCCGGACATCTATTAAATTAAGAATGTTGATTAATTTTTCCCGTAGATATACATTTAAAACATCTACAGATTGTACAGAAATCCCGCACAACAGGAATATACTAGTATCATCCCATTTTTCAAACCAACTAACATTCCTGTGTATGCTGTGTTTTGCTAATATTTTCGGGAGACGACTATCATCATATGAAAGTGCTTTTACAACATACTCAAAGTGCATTCTTAAAGTATATAGATATATGGGTGGAAGACCGGTTTCAAGAAGAAGCATGTAATTGGGAGTGGACTGTGGTAATCTAAAAAAACGCAAAAGTTGTGTCTTTTTAATATTTTTAAGATTTTTTTTTTTAATTTTTAAAATGACCGCTAGGGGTCGCGCATCGCAGTTAAAAAAAAAAATTAAATATATTATATACCCCTTTATAACTTCGTTTGGGTCATTTAATTGGCTTTAAGAGTACTTTTTACTTTTTTAGTTAAACAGTTAAACGGTGATTTTCAGTTTTCCACCAATCTATTAACTCGAAATATTCACCTGCTTCGAATTGAAAGTTTGGGAGCTGAAACTTTCGGACAAATTCTTCACTGGTGTTGCTGTTGACTGCTGCTCTAGCCTTAAGTACGCGGCGAAGACCTAGCTCTCGAATACTTTTGCGGTCATCGAACAACATAGCTACTAAAATGTTTTCGCAGTGTCCAAAATATCCATTCCGTGCGAAAACACCATCTACGATTCCTTTCAAATCATTTGGCAAATACCTTGTCAACTTTATAGATTTGAAAAAATGTTTCGCACCATACACGAAAGAAGGTTGAGATTTTATGTCAAACCACATTACTGCGTACACTTTAGCAATATACTCAACTATTTGCTTTAATGGCTTATCCGGGGATTGTTTTGCAACATACACTCGAAGAATGCGGTTAGCAGTCGTAAGCCATCTCGAATGTACCATTGTTCCAGGGTTTTTCTCGAAAATTGAGCCTTCTCGGACACCATCGTTTATGGCTTTGCATATTTCATAAAAATACTTTTGGTCCGAGCTCGGACAAGCCAATGGTATTTCCGGTAAATTTATTCGAACTGCTTGATACTGAACGACGCCTAAATTTTGACAGTTCTTTAAGCCCTTTCCAATTTCTCCGGAGTATGCGCTTGGCCCAGTTATTTTACCGTACAGTTTCTCAAACAAGTGTCTCAAAGGTAATGTTAATACCCAGCACAATTTGCTACACAACTGACCTATCACAATTCACAAACAATCTATACACATTTCACACTTACTTACCTACCTTAAGTAGGTCACAATTCAAGTCACAATAAAATTCATTTCTTATACATTGTGCAGAATGTGCATATTTCCTTGTTAATAATTTTTTGTTTACACATTGTGCGGTGTGTGCACATAATGTTTTTATTTTTTATCAAGTCAATGACACATTGTGCACACGCTGCATATTATAGAATTAAGCAATAAAATTGATTTATTGATCGGATTGACTTTGTTAAAATTGTAGAATAAGCTATTTGTTAATTATTGAACTTGTATTGATTTTTGTTAATAAGCTATTTTTTAGTATTTAAGACGATTATGTGCTGAAATAAAATGACTTTCTGTTTAACCACCAAATATTGAGTTTCACTTAAATTATTGCAATTATTATTGCGCATAAGCGCAAAAAAGACAGAATACCTATGCTGCCCATTTTCTGATCCACACAGGCCTATTCCAGACATTTATTTGAATGGAGTAGTGCTTCCCAAGTGTGAAAAGTTTAAATATCTGAGGTCTATGATAAATAACGAAGCTACTTGTGATGACGATATCAATCATCGCGTAAGCGTAGGGTGGATGAAGTGGCGGGAAAATTCTGCTATCTTCTGTGACCGAAAAATGCCCCCTAAGCTGAAAGGAAAGCTCTACACTTCAGTTGTGCGTCCAGCACTCACATACGGTTCACAATGTTGGACAATGTACAAAAAGTATGAGAGTAAGCTAACGGCAGCTGAGATGAAGATGCTTCGTATGACAGCAGGAGTTACAAAGCTTGATCGAATTAGAAGTACGAAGATCCGAGGAAGCCTTCATGTTAAGAATACCATTTCCCAAAAAATTGAACACGACCGACTCAGTTGGTATTGCCATGTTCAAAGGAGAGATCCTGAGAACCCCGTCAAAAAGGCAATATCATACAACGTTCCAATTCGGAATAAAAAGAAAGGTAGGCCTAAACACTCCTGGTACAAACAAATGCAAAAACACCAGCATTCAGTTGGCCTCAGAAATGGAACAATACAAAACCGGGAGGCTTGCCGCCGATTTCTGAGGTCAACCCGGCGAACCCCACAGGCGGATCACTAGTGTGAAGCAGATACGTGGGAGAGTTATGATCCCCTCGACATCGAGATCATAACAGCGCCGAAGAAAAGGAAGAAGAAGAAGAACTTCCCCCCACTAGCGGTAAGGGGTTGCACTAATCGAAGGTCAAAAAAAAAAACATTTCTCTTCAAAAGGAACCATTCAACATTCCCAACCACGTCAAAATCGAGATCTTCTGGTTCATGCACTAGATGCATCTCAAGTCGTCAAGGTGATACACTTTGGTCGAAAAGTACTTAATCGTACAGGTAACTCGTTGGCATGAAGTAAGCAAATAGACCATTGCAAAGGTCGCTGTATTTTCGTCTCAATTTGCCGAATGATTCCACCTCTTACCCCGGTATTAACATTGGTACCGTCGCATCCAATAAGTTTGAGACTATTTACTGATATACACGATTTTTCCAAGAAGTTTAGTATCTCATTGGTAATTGTCTCTGCTTTCACGTTGTGTGGTGTGATATGACTCAGGTACTGGCTATCAGGTTCTCCAATCAACACAATATGCTCTTCAACCACATTGCCATTGGCTGTTTTTGTGATGTCCTTGCGACCGTCGAAGTAAATGCCCACGGGATGCCGGTTAGAACTCTGATCCACTTCCATTCTTTGTTTGGTTATATTTGACCGATCCATATCATTAATAACTCCATAATCCGTTAAGACGGCTGTAACAATAGTTGCTGTTGCCCTATCAGATATCTTAAATCTGTCTGCGACCTTCGCAACGTTCGGGAGAGATTTACGATTTAAATTACAAACCGCTTCATTATCTAAACGTGTTTTTTTTTCTGGCGAGGATGACATTGAGATCACAGATTCGATGTCGGAATTAATTTGGGTTCCATCGTCTTCGATTATACATTCAGCTTGGGTGTTTAAAGTGTCTGAAGGTGAAGATGTAGAGCTTGCAAATCTTCTTGCGAGAGATCTTTGGAGCTTAATGGTTCCAGGAACATCAACTTTCCCAATAGCCATTTTTCTTTGAGATCTTTGATCTTCCAGGAAGGAGCGTTCTTTTACCGGAACTTTTTTGTCTTTTGGACAGGAACAACATTTAAAATCAACGCACTTACAAGCACTAATGTCAAAGAGTCTTTTGGCATCAGTTTTGAATTCCTTTAACTGTTGTTGAAATGCATTGCTGGTTCTTCTGGCTTTCGGTGTTTTTATGAGAGCACTTCTTTTATCGTTGAGTTTATGAATCATTTTTTCAACACTGAACTTACCAACTGTTAGAATTGAAGAAATCACGTATATTTCCATGACCTTCGTAGCTGCGAGCGATATTCGCTTCATCGATGAGTTTTCTTCATCTTCGAGGAAGGTAAGGTAGCGACAAACATCTTCGTACGTTGGCAGCACACGCAGCGATAACATTTTCCTAATTCCAAATACCTGGCAAGTTTTGTTTTGTGAAAGAGTATCCATTTAATAATTTAATAATTCCAGCAAATGTATTAAATTCACTCAAACATTGCAACGTTTTGTTTTTCAGGGCACTTTTGAAATTACTTTACAAGACTTACCTTTTTTTAAAATAAAGTTGATATAAATAAAGTAATCCAAGGTGAAACTTTAATGTTCGAATATTCTTTTGTTTAACAAAAAACGCGAGTGAAAGCGAAAGGTAATTCGATTTAAATTGAATTCAAATAACACGAAATGCAAAGCCTACTTTTATTTTATTTAAAACCGAAACGTTTTTTTTTTTGAAAATAGAAGGCAACTTTGTTTTTCATTTTAAATAGTTTTAAATTTTCTGAACTGACAAAAATCATATTAAATTGAAAATAGCCTTCAAAAAATGTATCTAAAAAAAACTTGTCATTTAAATTTTTTGTATGAACTAAAATTGATTGCTTTTTTGTTGGTTTTCCAACGTTGAAAACCTGACACCGAACGATAAAAAAACGAAGAGTTTTTAAACAATGAATAGAACCTTCTTCAATTTGTTCATATTGATACATACCTAAGTTATAGAGCGACGGATACACTGAAAAAAAAAAAAAAACAAAATCGAAAAAAAAAATCAAAAACAAAATTTTCTCTCGCACTGCGCGACCCCTAGCGGTGAATTTAAAAAAATAAAAAAATTCTTAAAATTTATTTTTTAACCATACGCAACTTTTGCGGTGGGTATGTTTTTGAATTTCCAAAAATAAAAAAATCACTCCGCCCTACAGTGTTCATACTGCTGGTATCCCCATACTTGAGAGCCATAAGTCATTATTGACCTTTAAGCTGCTTCAAAAACTTTAAATTTAACGCTGTGCGCCACGTTCTTGTTCTTGAACAGACATTTCCAAGTGGAATTTATAGCAGCGGTTGATTTTTTTAGTTTCATCTCGAAGTGTTTTTTTGGGTTAAGGTTAGGGTGATTAACATACCAAGGTAGTTATACTCATGCACTGCTTCAATATTTTCAACATTCAAAAACCATCTTTCATTCATACAGTGCCTACCCCCACCTGATCTAAAAATCATAACCTTTGACTTTGATATATTTATCACCAAATTCCACAATTTACAATATCCATTCAGCTTGTTATGAATCATAAGAAGGGAGAAGTCACAACGTGCAGCAATTATAGAGGTATCATGTTGTTGAGTACCGCCTATAAGATACTCTCCTCTATCCTACAAGACCGGATAACCCTATACGCTAAAACGTCATCGGACAATATCAGTGTGGTTTCATTCAAGGCAAATCAACAACTGATCAGATCTTTACCCTTAGGCAGGCGATGGAAAAATGTCTAGAATTTAACATCCCAACATACCATCTGTTTATAGACTTTAAGGCCGCCTATGATAGCATACCCAGAGTAGAACTTTACAAAGCCATCATGAGAGAATTCGGCATCCCAAATAAATTGACACGACTATGTAGGTTGACCATGACCAACGTAACTAGCCAAGTAAAAATAGCCGGATTGCTATCCAGACCAATCAACATCTTTAATGGACTCCGACAAGGGGACGGTTTGGCCTGCCTCCTCTTCAACCTGGCGTTGGAGAAAGCAATCCGTGACTCTGGCACGGCAACAAGAGGGACCATCGTCAACAGGTCCAGCCAGTTACTGGCTTACGCAGACGACATTGACATCATCGGAAGAACCGAACAAGCTGTACACGATTCCTTCATCCAGATCGAGCAGGCGGCACAAAATCTGGGGCTGCACATTAGTGAAGGTAAAACAAAGTACATGGTGGCGTCGAATGCGATAGGAATAGTTGGTCAAACGATCAAGGTGGTGCAATCCTTTAAATACCTTGGGTCAATAGTAGCAGCCGATAACAATATAGAAGAAGAAATACGCGGGCGGCTTCTCAAATCCAACAGAGCCTACTATAGTCTGTCAAAGCTCTTCAAATCCAGAAATCTCACCATAACTTCAAAACTGCTGCTGTACAGGACCATGGTCCTGCCAGTACTCACATATGGATCCGAGACTTGGGTGCTAAGCAAAAGGCACTCCGACCTCTTAGCTGCGTTCGAGAGAAAAGTCTTAAGGAGAATTGTTGGCCCCATATGTGAGGAAGGACGATTCCGGAGACGGTACAATCATGAATTGTACGCAATCTACCTAGAAGCAGATATCGTGACAAAAATTAAGCTCGGTAGACTCCGGTGGGCAGGGCACCTAGCTCGCATGAGCGAAGAGGAACCTGCTCGGAAAGTTCTTTGTGGTACATACCATGGTAGACGACAGCGTGGTAGACCATGCTTGCGCTGGAGAGATGGCGTAGACCAGGACGCCCGAAGCCTTGGGGTGCGCAACTGGATGGCGTCGGCCGGGATAGGTGGAGAGACTTGTTGAAAGAGGCCAGGACCGGAACTTGGTTGTCGAGCCGATGATGATGATGATTCAGCTTGTTTATCATAAGCCGAAGGCTTCCTGGGGAGTCTGCAAACAAAACTAGATCGTCGGCATATAAGAGGTATTTTATTGTGAGTCCTGCAACTCGAATTCCGTGTTCAAGGCGTCAACTTTATCATTTATATATAATGAAAACAGCAATGGGGATAATAAACATCCTTGCCGCACTCCGCACTAAACCATTCTGACATTTGCTCGCCATCCCAGACCGCCGACAAAGTATTCTCATAGAGATTTCTTAAAACTTAAAACTTTTGGCGATATACCCAATACATTCAATTTATAAAATAGTGATTCCCGATCTATACTGTCAGAAGCAGCTCTAAAATCGATAAATATAGGATATCATTTTTTTCCGTTTTTAAGGTAGTAATCGACTATGTTTTGTAACGCAAACAAGTGATCTATCGTAGAGTAGCCTGCACGGAAACCTGCTTGGAACTCGTTGAGTAGATAAACTGTTTTCCTTTATCCAAACTTCAAGTCTATTTAAGATGATGCCTGTAAATATTTATAAAAGAAATGCCCCTATAGTTTTCGACATTATTTATATCACCTTTCTTATAAATTGGGAACACTATTGATTTTTTAAAAGTTTCAGGAACTTCAGCTGTATGTAATATACTAGAATATGTTTTCGCTAAGTTTTCTAAAAAAGTATTGGGAGCGTTTTTAAAGAACTCGTACGGAACTCTGACGACTCCTGGTGATTTGTTGTTCTTGGCTTTCTTTAAAACTATTTGTATCTCTTCTAAGCTTATATCCTCATCCATCGCGTCTACCGTCACTAAGCTTTCAGCAAAGTGTACAGGTTCAGAGACCAATGTAGGATTTAAAAGGTTCTTAAAATAAACAGCCAGTATATTAGCATCCAAGTTTTTGCCAATCTTAAATTTGTTTCCATTTAGTTTTTTAACAATCTTCCAGAATTGAGAAGAATCTCTTACAGAATTTAAATCTTTTGCAATTCTCGAAAAGTATTCTTTTTGTTTTGTTTTGCAAAGTTCTTTGTAGTACTTATTAGCTCTAACATAAGATTTTCGAAATAGCTCCCTATTTCAAATTTTCGCAAGTTTCAGAAGCTTAAACGATTTAACCCTAGCTTTCTTACATTCCAAATCAAACCAATTTTGCTTTCCTGACTCTATGTACCTTTTTCCAATTTGGGCAAGTGAATTTTTGATAGCATCGATATAAAGTTCAATTTGTTGACTAATGTTGGCTTGACTAAAATCAGTTCGCAAAGTAACTTCATCCAGTATTGCATGATAAATTTCTTTATCTCGTTCCCTCCACAGAAGCCTAGGCAAAAGAACAATATCATTTTCCACTCTTTCTTTCTTTATATTAATAGAAACTGTTATGGGCATATGGTCCATTGAAATCTATTATTTTTTGAGACCAGTTACCACTTATTCCACAATAGTCTGCAACCGAGGCACCTGGTCCTCCCATAAATGTCAACTCCCCTAAAATTTTTCCGTTAATTGAACCATTTAGTATGAAAATATCAAAATTTTGGAAGAGCTCTAATAATTTTTTTGCATTTCCGTTCGTTATTTTGTCTCTTGAGTGTCTTGTCAGTTTAAATTGTTCACCAAAAAATATCATATCACTTTCTATTTGTTTATCTTCTAACCGCGCATTAAAGTCACCAATTAACATTACGTTATTGTTGTTTAAATTATCTAGTAAATTATTTAAACTACAAAAATCTTGGTCCCAATTAGGTATTGCAATTTAGATATATTGGAAAAATATAATAAAATTCATCCAAAATGGTTATTTTTAAAGCTGTATGGTTTTCAATTGTTATAAAATTGCAGTTTGTATTAACAGATTTATACCCAAATATATATCCCCCTATTGCCCGCCCATGAGTATGTTCTCGTGTTGCTGAGATCCAAAATAATTTAAAACCTATAAAAAAATTTTCAAATTCTCCATAATTGTTCAGCATTACATGTGTTTCGCAAAGAAAGAAATAATCAAAGCTATTTATGTAATTAAAAAAAGGTGGGAAAAGTAGTTTATTTTTTAACCCTCCTACATTATATGATAATAAATTCAAATTACTTACTTCTCTAATTCTACATTTTGAAACTGGCAGACGTTTTTTTTTCATGCAGAATTTACATTTAATTTTCGTTGCATAGTTCCAGGCGGTCGATTTTTTACGGGCGCTTCCGTTGATGTTTGCTCCAATTCTTGTAGACCGAAAAAGCTCTTCATTTGACAGATTGAACCTCGCAAACAATTCGCCGACAATTGCACAGCCGTCAGATCTGTCCTTTAATAGCCCCTTCTCTCTGCACATATTGAAACTCCTGCCAGCCACCAACCACTTTTCACCTTTGATTTGTACTTCCTCATTTTGTTTACAATTTTTGATCGCCTTTCGTATACGTTACGTAGCAATGAATGTCGGACTTTTCGTTTTTCTAATGGGAAGTCTCGGTGAATAAACTTGCCAGAGCCCTTAAGTTGACTTGAATTTTGTAACAATTCATCCACATAGTCTTTCGAGCTTGTTTCCACCAAAACATTGCAAGTTTCATATTTTGAGGCTAGCACACGCATTGAGTTGATAGAAGTCGGTTCATTTGGAACAAGTGAAGTAAACAACTTTTTAACTTCTTTACGATGATCGATGTTTGGTTGTTTGGGAAGGCGAACGATTATATTTTTTTCACAATTTTTCTTAGATAAAAAATCTACTTCTCTCTTCAGAGATTCACACTGATTTTGGACCTTCTCCAGTTTAGTTGTGAGCTCCAAATTTTTGACTTTGAGTTCTTGGATATCCTCATGAATGCATGTGATGTCTTCTTTCGTTGCCAATTTTGCATTTTTTTCGTCCAAAAGATTTCCCATAAACGACTTCAAATCATCTAGTGTCATTTGTCCTACTGCCATGGTTGTTATGATGGGCGTTGTTGTTGTTTTTAGCTGTTTTTTGGAAGATGCACTACAATGCCATTTTAGTGTGAATATTTTCGAATTTTCAACAAATTTAGTTATTTTGTGTATTGGCACCTGGTAAGTTGCTTTGCACGCCACATCATGTAAGTCAGTGTGTGTACTGACAAATGGAGATAGAATTTTTTACGATTTGTTGTTCAATGTATTTCCCATAAGAAAAAAGCAAAAAGGGGCTCGAAAAAAATAAATTTTACTAATTAATTTTATATGAACGGGTATCAATATTATGATTTTAACAGAATATCAATATGTGTTTATTTCTAAATCAGGTGGAAAATATATCAAAAACATAATGGGCCCTATCGTGAATAAAATTTCCCTGGGAATTGTTCCCAACTTTCAAAATTTTCATTTCGAATATTGTCAAAAGTTTCCCTTGGAATTTATTGATATTGGGAATTTAGCTTCATAGTGACTTTGGCTCTCATTTTAAAAGGCCAGTCGCCAGCTTACAATGAACAGTGCAGAAGTATTGACCTTTCCAATTTTCCAAGATGGGGAAAATTCCGAGGAAATTTTGTTCACGATAGCCCCCAATAAATCCAGTGTAATTTGTACTCAAAAAATGTAAAGAAATCGCAAGAAAACAACAACAAATACTTGAAAAAATTGATACACATGAATTTTTTGAATTAAGTCACAAAAATAACAAAGTTTCTTACATTTTTCCGCTTTTTAATTTGTCTTTTATCATAGAAATTTGTCAGCAAGAAAAAATACAAATTTTCACAAAACACTAAACTACGTACACCTACCGAATTGAATTGAAAAATTAATGGAAGTAGTATTAGTAAACGTTATTGTGTTTTTTTTTGTTACATTTGTTTTCTTATATTACATAGCAATTTAATTACTAAATGTTTCCTTTCATCGTGACCTTTTATTTTTATAATTTTGTAATTTCATTACACTTGAAAAAATTGCTGACTTAGAATTGGCCAGGCCATACAGGAGTTTTATATTTGTTTTATTTTTAATTAAATAGATAATTATTGGTTTAAGGACAAATATCTACCTTGAGACTAAAACACGGCTAGTCAAAGAAGACCACACCAATTGCTTCTTAAAAAAATTGTTTCATATGTCATTCACATACGATATGTTCACGATTTTTGAAGATAAATTACAAAAGATTAATTAAGTTTCTTACTATATTTTCAACCTGATTTAGAAATTAACACATAGATATTACTATTCTTTTAAGATCATAAAATGCATACCGGTTCATATAAATATGATTAGTTAAATCAATGTTTTTCCGACCCTTTTTTGCTTTTTTCTTATGGGAAATACATTGAAGGTCAAATCGAAAAAAAATCTATCTCCAATTGAAGGTTCAAGCGCTGACTGCCAGGTGCCGTGACTCCATCTGTCAATTAGTTTGAAATTAGGAACATACATAACGCTCTAAATTTGTGGCGACACGGACTCGATGGTGGCTCCTCTGCCTGCTGATACACGAAAGAAACACCAGACACCGAGTCCACATTCCACACAATTCAACGACGCTGAAATTCAAACTCTTGAATTTAGTCTTGTTCTCCAACGGCTCAACAAAAGTCCACTTCTTCTTCTCGTCCAGACATTCTCATTTTTCTATAATTAAATTCTATTAAAAGACTTGCAAAAGTATATTTCATTTTAATAAACATGCTAAGAACAATTTTAAGCATTTGACAATTAAATCAAAGTGTTCTGTCTTTTTCTTTTGCGCTCCTCCTTCGGTGACGTAACATTCTCACATATATATATAGTTGGTGTCATACAACGACGCCACAAATTATGTAAATAAGTGCCATCTATGAACGAGTTGCGGGAACAATTTCTTTCGTCAAACTCGTAAAACAGGTTGCAGTGGATGAGAAACGTGTTTGAGAAATTCAAAATTGTATAAAATTTATAAAAATAAAATTTAGGGTGCGAAAAAAAAATTACCGGTGAAGAAAATTATATAAATATTATTGATAATGTGAAGTTTTTCAATTTTATGGAGTAATAATTACTTGTAAGTTGATAAAACTGTTTGGATCATACTGAATATTTTGAATATTTTTTTTTACCTGAATTCGTATTTTGTTACATACATATTTAATTTGCTCATAAAAAACCAACTGCTGGGATGGGTTTTTGAAACAACATGACAGTGAATCAGCATTTACGACTTTGCAAAGTTTGCCTGAGGAAATAAAAAGCTTCGATACGCCAATACAATTCTTCAAGTATTTGTTGACTGATGAAATATTCAAACATATCGAACAAGAAACCATCAGATATTCCTGTGAAAAACGGCCCGAAAAGATCTCCCATATAACAGCGATAGAACATGAACAGTTTGTTGAAATATGCCTTTACATGTCCATTGTACAGTTGCCGTCGACAGAGTTTTATTGGAATGAAAGTCTAGGTAACCCAAAAGTAAACAATATAAAGCCATGTAACCGGTTCGAAGAAATAAAACGGTTTATACACTTCAATACGAACTCGACGCAAGTACCCAAAGGTCAACCAGGACATGATCCTCTACACAAAATACGACCATTCTTGGAGAAAATCAGGCAGAGACTTCTTACTGAACCTAAAGAAGAATACATGGCAGTAGGTAGATGAGCAAATCATACCAACAAAAATCAGGGGTGGAATCGGCTATAAGGTGATAGTTGATTGTGATTGTCATTTTGACAATCGCTCTCTCTATATTTCTTTATTTATATGATGGAGACGGCTATAGTCAAAATGACTATCACAATCAACTATCACCTTAGCCGATTCAACCCCAGGTCATCTATGCGGCAATATAACCCAAAAAAGCCACACAACTGGGGATACAAAAATTTTGTTCTTAGCAGTAGCTCTGGGTTCAGCTATGACTTTGAACTTTATACCGGAGCTCAAGGACCTGTACAGTTAGTAAGTACATATAGCGACGTTGTGGTTCGACTTGCGGGAACAATTCCTGAAGGAGTCAACTACAAATTGTTCTTCGACAACTGGTATACGTCTTTGCCGCTATTGACTTACCTGGCAAAGAAGGCGATTTTACCGTTAGGCACAATAAAATCCAAGCGGGTTCCGGGTTACAAAGTTCCTGCAGAAAAGGAACTGAGAAAAAAAGGAAGAGGTGCAACAGTGGAAAAACTGGCGACTGTTGATAACATGGATATTTCTGTGGTTACATGGAATTGTGAATTTGGCTTCAACATCGTCGCACAGTGTGTAATTTTCACTATCCAGCGGAACTTAAGTCAAAAAATAAAGTTGAGCTCCTGTGTACAAAACCGGTTGTTATCAGTTCTCAACATAGGGAAGCATTTATTACAGGTAGAAAAAGCTTGATATTTCCATCTCATTTTGTACAGTTAGCTGTCAAAGTCAAGCAATATGTGAGAGAAAAAAATTGAATGCATTTTGCAATCGGAAAAATGCGGTCTGTCGTGTTATAAGCTTCTGCTAATTTAAAAGTTTTTTAATATTTAATAATTTTGAAGTGTATTCTATACGTTAAACTAAGATTTGTAAGTGTTTTTTAGTTATTTATATATTTTTAATATATTTTCGCTGGGGTTCTAAAATATTTGTTTTTTTAACTTTAGAGCAATTTTTTTTTGGTTAACCTACGTGTAGACTTCCAAATTTTTACATACCTGCGCTCCGTGAACAATATACATTTAGAATCAGAAGTAAGTTCTTGCAACCTTTTGCAGTCCCCATACAAATATTTTTGTTTTTTTAGAAAAATGAACAGGTTGAGTATTTTTGAACTTTGGCACCAAACTTCAAGAAACGAAAAATTTAAAAAAGTTTTGGATACAATTGCTTCAGAATTTGGTATTGAAAGTTCTAGTCGAGATTTAAAGATGTTTGTGGGTAAGTTAACCAGCAAGATAAAACAAAAGTGGGAGGTCAGTTACAGAACTTACTCAAAATTTGTTAAAAAAAATCGAGTGTGGTTAGAACAGCCTATAACTTTACCGTTTACTTGCTTGTACCAAGACAAACCTAGTACAAGCTCTGGATCAATGAGTACAGCATTTGGAAGACCACCTAAGCCATTCAGGGAATGCACCATAAAAGTTAAAAAACGGAAAGTTAGAGATATCATCAGCACTAAATCTCAAGAAGAAATAGCACTTTCTCTTGAAATGAGTTTAAGATGTTCTGGAAAAAAGGATACAGCTAACCTAGTTGGAGAGCTTTTCATTTCATCACCAGCCCGTGCAACAAAATTGAAGCAAATAAGAGCTCAAAAACTTGCCTCAAAAATGTCTCCTGAAAAAGCTTTAGGACTAATAATAGACTGCAAGTTGAGCGTTCAACAATATCAAATCATACGGCAAAATGCTAATGATGCTGGAGCAAACTTATACCCTCCCTACTACATGGTAAAGAAAGCTAAGGAACAATGCTATCCACCAGAAGACAGTATTTTAGTCACAGAAACATCTGCAGAAGTTAATTTGCAAGCTTTAGTCGACCTAACAGCAAAGAGAATTTGTGAGGCTCAATCAGAAATTTTGGAATGTGGTAAGTTTGAGCATTTACGGTTGATCTACAAATAGGGATGTGATGGAAGCTCTGCACAGAGCCGGTATAAGCAAATTTTACCAGAAGGATTTAGCGATGAGCATATGTTCTCCGTAAATTTGGTGCCTATTAGGTTGATTTGTAACACCACAAACAAAGTTATTTGGCAAAATCCTAGGCCAAATTCTACTAGATTTTGTAGACCCGTTTGTTTTTCGATGACAAAAGAAACAAGAGATGTCATAAAATTAGAAACAATGAAAATGGAAAAAAGTATTAAGGACATCACTTTAAGTCTCATTTCTATCAACAACTTAAATGTCAAAATTATGCACGTTTTTATTATGAGTATGGTGGATGGCAAAGTCTGTAGTGCTCTCTCACAATACAACTCATCACAGAGATGCTACATATGTGGGTGCAGCCCTAAACAAATGAATAATGACCAAGACCCTTATATTCCACCCAACATCGATGAAGAAATGTATAATTTCGGAATATCACCTTTACATTCATAGATAAGAGCATATGAATTCATATTACATATCTCTTACAAATTGGACATAAAAAAATGGCAAGCCAAGTCACCAGAAGAAAAAACCTCAGTGGCAGAGAGGAAGTCATACATACAACAACGTTTTCGAAAGGAAATGGGCCTTCTTGTTGATATGCCAAAACAAACAGCGGGAAATACTAATGACGGAAATTCTGCCAGAAGGTTTTTTAGAAACACAGAGCTAACTTCTGAAATAACTGGTATTGATATAAGGATAATAAAACGCCTTCTCGTCATACTAGAAGCATTATCTTGCGATTTCGATATTGATGAAGAAAAGTTTGGAGTTTTTGCCCAAGAAACCAAAAATATTTATGTGTCTCTATATCCTTGGTATTTTTTGCCTGCAAGTATACACAAAATTCTTGTACATGGGGAAAAAATCATAAAAACTTGCATTTTGCCATTAGGTCAGCTTGCTGAAGAAGCCCAAGAGGCAAATAACAAGGAATACAAACGAAATCGGGAAAACTTCAGCCGAAAAACTAGCAGAAAAGAAACAAATAGAGACATATTGAATAGATTTCTCTTGTCATCAGACCCATTGCTCTCTTTAAGATCAAGGTTTTCAAAAAGTAAAAGCCATGCACTTCCAAAAGAAACCATTTCATTGCTAAAACCTATAACTATTGCTTCAACATTATCTGAATATGAAGACAATTCTGACTGAAAAAAGTTTTTTTTTGTTTTAATTAATAGTAATATTGAATTAATTTGTTTATTTATTAATATAAAAAACTATATCTGCTTAAGTTAAAGTATTTGAATTGAAATAAAATTATTAATTTAATATGCGGTGCCTTATGGCACCCAAATTTTGTGTTTGGATTTCCTCCTTTTTTCGTTTTTTTTTTTAAGTTATGTCGTAAACTTGACGTGTTAGATCATAACTGACTTCGGATTCAGATTCAGCGACCCCAAAACCATACGAAAAACATACTCTGAACTCCGGGAGGGATTTTTCATTTTTTTTTTGTTTTAAATAGCTCTGTAAATGTTTTTTTTTTCTACTTTTTTTGTCATAAATTCAATTTTTTTTGTCATAAATTCAACTTTGGTTTAAAATTAAATTATTCTTATACAAATAAATCATTTTTTTACAAAAAAACAAGTGAAAATAAGTTATCGTTAAAATTTAGACTTAAGTTCCGCTGGATTGCGAAAATTACACACTGTGCGTCGGTAGCAAACCGTCTTCTGAACTCCAACGCTTCAACAAAAACGAAAAGATCTACCAAACTGTATCATGTACAGGGGCAGTCATGACATATAATCGGTATATGGGTGGAGTTGATCTGTTGGATGCTCTTCTTGGATATTATGGAATACAAATTAGATCAAAAACATTTTACCACAGAATATTCTTCCATATGATCGATATGACAGCTGTGAACGCGTGGCTGTTGTATAGACGGACGCTCGAAGGTTCTGAGGCGTGGCTGCCATTAGCAGATTCAAGTGCGCGGTAGCTGAAGATCTATGCCATGCTAGCAAGCCAAGTACAACAAATAAACGTGGACGACGCTCTTATGTCATAGAGAATAGTGAAGAATTTGAAAGGACCTGTTGCCATTATACCATCTTAAGATGTACGATTAGATCAACTAGACCATCTTCCAGTTTGGACCACTAGACAGCTGTGTAAGGTTCCAGACAGCAATGGAAGACCTTTTGTGGAGTGCCGAAAATGTAAAGTAAACATTTGCCTAAATGAGAAAAGAAACTGTTTCACGATTCCGATTTTCTTTAAACTTGGTGGATATGGGTTTTATCTTTTTCCCCCCGGATGTTTTTTGATTTGATTTTTTAAGACCAAAAATAACGGTACCTGCCATACGATTTTTTTTTTAAATTTTATAAATATTTTTTTTTCTCAAAAACTGTCCCACAGATTTAAAAAAAAAAAATCATAAATTTTCATTTAATTAAACCTAGGTAATGAATGAAAAAGAATTTCCAACAAATTATTATTTTTGGTACGAATTTTGCTTAAATTTTTTGCCTTTCGATTAATTTTTAAGATCTATAATTTAATAAAAAAAAATTCGAAAAAAAGATATTACTGACTGTACCTAAAATAGAACGATTTTTTTAAATTTTGAATTTCTCATTATCGGCATTACGGATTTTAATGAATTTTTTTAGAGAGAAGCTTCTAAAAAGTTTGAAAAACATTGCATTTCAAAACTTTCAGAAAATTCTTTTTCTTTTTAATTTGAAAAAAAAAATCTTTTTTTTTTTTTTTAATTCAATATCTCGAAAACGTCTCAATATTTTTTTGTAAATTTAATTTATATTCAAACAAGAATAAAAACTTTCAATTGGCGTACCAAAATTTTTTCTTAAAAATGTTTTAAATTTTTTGTATATAAAAGCTTATTTTTTTAAGAAACCACTACAAGAACTTATAGTTTTTGTTCTTACTTACTAACTTAGGTCCTCGGACCAACTACGTTCGGGTGGTTCCCCTTGTGGGGCATAGGGCCTCCACTACTCCTACGCGCCATCGTGTACGGTTTCTGGAGATGTACCTCAGCTCTCTCCAACTCTTCCCCAGTTGTGCTGATTCCTCTTCGACCGTTCTTCGCCAAGTACTTCTCGGTCGGCCCACTCCTCTGCCTCGCTGCGTGGGAGGGTTCCATTGTATCGCTTGACTCGCAATGCACTCGTGGCCTTTTCGAAGCGTATGTCCAATCCACTGCCACTTACGTTTTCGTATTATAGAGTCGATGGGTTCCTGACCTGTCCTCGCATGAAGTTCATCATTGGAGATACGGTTAGGCCAGAAAATCCGCAAGATGTTTCGCAGACATCTATTTATGAACGTTTGCAGCTTTCTTGTGACAGTGGGTGTTACTTTTCATGTACTGCATCCATAAAGAAGCACGGATTGTACATTGGAGCGGAACAGTCGTAGCTTGGTCTTTAGGATTATAGAGTTGTTTCTCCATATTTTGGACAGCATTCCGAACGCAGCCTTTGCTTTTCCGATTCGGCTGGTTATATCTAGTTCGGTCCCGCCATCAGTAGAGACAATACTCCCAAGGTATTGAAAACTCTCTACCGACTCTACTGTTTGTCCTGAAATATCTATTTGAGTAGATGAGGAAGTTCCAAGACTGATCCTTTTAGTTTTTGCCGTATTGATCTTAAGCCCGACGGTTTCGGCTTCAATCTCCACCCTTGTTGTCATTTGATGGATATCCATGATTCTATGAGAGAGTAAGCACACGTCATCCGCGTAGTCTAGATGTTTCAGGTGTGAAAGCAGACTCCACTGAATTCCTCCAATTCAAGTCGACAATGCTGCATGCAGCACATCACTTATTACCAACAGAAACAGTATTGGTGACAGTATACAACCTTGTCTAACGCCACTTTAGATTTCAAACTCCTCTGACAACCTTCCCTTATGCAGAACGTGACATTTGGATCCTTCATATGTAGCCTTGATTATAGCGATCAATTTATCCGGGATGCCCCTCCTGCGCAAGGCAAGCCGAATAAATTCTCTATTGACACTGTCAAACGCCTTTACGAAATCAGGTGAAGTGGTGATCGATATTCAACGCACTGTTCAATGATGATCCGCAAGGTGTTGATGTGGTCCATGCAGGAAGATCCAGTGCGGGAACCTGCTTTTTCGGCGTCAAGCGTGTTTTCTAGGTGGTCTTTTATTCGACCTAGGACGATTCTTGATATAACCTTCGCTACAGCAGGCAGCACGCAGATTCCTCTCCAGTTTTCGCACTGCGTAAGGTCTCCTTTCTTTGGAAGCTTGACAATCATCCCCTTTTTCCACTCTTCAGAAAAACTTTCTATTTCCCATCAAGCTCTTTCTATGAGTGGGTGCAGGAGCTCAGACGATGTTGTTGGCGTTGCTCGTAAGAGCTCTGCGGGAATATTGTCAAGTCCAACCGCTTTGTTGTTCTTCAGTGCTCTGATTGCGGTTAAGATTTCTTCTCTACTGGGGGGTACAGTGCGTATTCGGGAATTTGTTACTACTGACGGCTCATTGGGTGTTAGGTTGACTTTGCTGGTGAAAACGCGATTTAAAACCGCAGAAAAGTGTTCCTTCCACCTTTTGATCTGGTCCTCATTCGAAACTAGCAGTGATCCGTCTATGCCCTTTACCAGGTGTTATTTAGAGCTTTGGATACCAGTTATCTCTTTGGTAATTCTGTAGACGGTCCTACTGTCGCACCTACTTGCGGCCTCTTCTACTTCTGTTGCCAATGCGTTGATATAGTTACGCTTGTCACGTCGCAAGCTACGGTGAACTTCTCTCATCTTCATGGGGTACGCAGACTCTAGCTCGATTCTGCCTGCTGCTGACGTTGCTGCAATGCGAGCTTTGAGCTGTTTTCTTTATTCGATCCTGGCCCAAGTTTCTTCGGAAAGCCAGGCACTATTTCTTCCCTGCGACCGACCGACTATGCTTTTAGCACCTGATATGAAAACATTTTTCACAGCACACCAATGGTTTTCGATGGAGGTGGTTCCATGCTACTGAATGTTCTCAATCCTTGTAAAAGATGGTCCCCTAGTTGTTGGCGGACTGCGGGATCCTTGAGTCTATCGGTGTTGAACTTGGGCATTGGGGTGTTTCCTTGGGATTTCCGAACTGCAGCTGTTCGTAATCTTATGGTAGCAACCATCAGATGGTGGTCCCGGGCAATTCCTATGTCTGCACTTCTTCTGTTTCGGACGCCCTGGAAACTGCTTCTAAATCGCCGACTGATCGCGAAGTGATCAATTTGGTTGGAAGTTGCTTGTCTGTCCGTCGACACCCAACTGATTTTGTGGCACGTCTTGTGCTCAAACATGGTTCCTCCTATAACAAGGCGGTTGGCGTTACAAAAATCGACAAAACGTTCGCCATTGTCGTTCCGATTTCCAACACCATTCTTTTCCCATAACATGCCTGAGCCCATCATTGTCATTGCCAACCTTGGCATTCAAGTCTCCCATTACCATTATGATGTCTCCACGTGGTGTACTATCATAGGCAGCACTCAGTCGGTTATAAAAGGCCTCCTTCTCCTCGGCAGAGGAGAGCTCCGTGTGGGCGTAACACTGTATGATGATGACGCGGCCTACTCTAGTCCGGAATCTAGCTTTCATGATCCTGTCATCTAACGGCTCCCAGGAAATTAAGCTCTTGAGAGCTGTTTTAGAAAGCAGCAATCAAGCGCCAGATTCACGGTTACTTCCAGGTGCCTTTCCGGAGTAGAGTAGTACAGTGTTACGGGTTGGAGACTTATATTTCCCCGAGCCCAACCATCTCACTTCACTGATCCCTAAGATGTCCATCTTATACCACATGAACTCACTCTCTAATTGGAGGAATCTAGCATTTTGAGGACCTATACTTCCGTTATCGAGAAGCGTCTTCACATTCCAGAAACCAATCTTTGTCCGGATACAATAGCCAAAAGTCGTCAACGTGTTATCGTTCCTTATCCGAGGCGTAGTGTCGGTTTCGTTAGCGGGTAATTGTTTCAGTTACGAAGAATGCTAACCTCCGTAACCTATCCTAGAAAGCTAGGCTTTTCGCACTTGTAATTTTAGCCTATTTACGTATATAGGGATACGCAAATAGTTGCCCGGGGACCACGACCAGGAGGTAAGACAAGCACTTCACCGTAACTGATTGTTGCGCTACTGGCCCAGACCAAGTTCTGAGCAGTCAATAGTTTCCCGATCAGGCACGATGCAGGTCGTGTTCTTGCATAAACCTATATTTACTTGAATCACATGGCATCCTATTTTTACCTCCAACTTTTAAAGAAGGTGTTTTAGTCATTTAAAAAATTAATTTTATGCTTATGAACAGTTTTTCTCTAATAACATTCATTTTTGAAATTCTTACAGCCGTATTAATAAAAAAACGCTTATTCCACCTATATTCCATGGTTTTACTAAACCATTGAATAGGAGTTATGCCATGGCTTAAATATTTACATTAATAAAAACAAAATGTTCCCGGAATAGTAAAATGACGTTTATCAAAAATCCTTTTAAGAAAATCTTCTACAAAAGTAAGCAATCTCTTTTTTATATTCTGTGGCTACCTAAATTGATTGTCAATTGCTTGTGTGTGACTGTGGACATTTCTATTTCTTATTCCTTCGCTAAACCACCTACTTCGGTGGTTTAACTTAATCATAATTAGTAAACGTCACTTAACAGAAAATTTGTTTTATTAATGAAATTTCGCACTTTGTCCAGGACTTAACGATAAACCTCCACTAAACCATCTTTATTAATATGGGTGTTAGTCTATTACAGAGGAGCAAGTTCGTGCGATCCAGTCGTGCATTTTATTTGAATAAATAATTGACTTAATTTGTTGAGATAATTTTTGTTTCTTTTCTACTCAGTGTGCCATATTATGTATGATCCAAACAGGAAAACTGCAAATTTTCCACTTTTTTTCACAAAAATCAAAATTCCTGAAACACGTGTCTTTTTAATTAACATAAACTACCACATATGTATATTTTTTTCATGAAGAAAAAAAAATCATGCAGTAAGCGGTAACAAGTATTTTCGCTGCACTGCAGTATAAGCCACTCTTTCAACATCCAAAAGCAGCTCCACAAGCCACAACCCTTTTTGCAGCTACAAAACAACATTTGCAATAAATTATCTGGAGCTGGTGATTGATTCATTGTTATTGGGATAAGCATGTTATTAGGATACTTCCAGCTCCAATTTTGAATGTATTCATTTTCAAAATTTACATTTCCTAACCATAACTGTATTTGTAGGTAAACTCTTTTTAGGTGTTGAAACGCTGCATCAGCCGTAGGAGGTAATGATGACAAAAGAACACTTGTTTTTTTGGCTGTTCCTTTTACAAAGAAATGGAATCTGAATGAGTTCAAATCTTTAATTTTTGCTGGAGCTCCATATAAAACCAAAATACATGCTGCACCCGTTTGAATATATGTTTACAGTCTTCATACTTTTGCTAATTCATGTAAATCATGACCTTTTTCAAAGATTTTGGCAAACTTAATTTTACCTTTGTTGAAGAATGCTGATGTTGTATCGCAACTTTGTAAAGGCATGTAAAAAAAGAATATGTTCTTTACATTTTGGATAGGATTTTTCTAAACATTTCGAAGAAAATATCTTTTGTTGTACTTTGCCTCGGGATGGTTTTAGAAAATACATATATTTCACGATTTTGATTCACCAATGCTGTTAATATAACGAGGACGTCAATATCTTCTGACACGACAACAACATTTTTTGTTTCTAAATTGATTGCTGTATCAACAATTAATTTGTCTGCATCGCTCTCTGCTTGGCATGAACAAATATTGTTGCCAGCTAATTTAATTCTTAACAGTTCTATCATGCGGCTTTTATTTGTATTATTCGACAAAAAATTATCTTGAGCTTTTTTCAACAGCATATTTTTCATTGAATTCCATATCTCTACATATATTTTTCAACGCACGACGATGCCTTTCAGCTGATTTAATACTGTCTTTTTTATACACATCAAATACCACATACGTGTTGCTGTTATAATTTTATTTTAAAAATATCTTATATAATGCTCACATACAGTTGTGGCGAACTAATTAAGAACGATACATTGAAAACAAATTTTTCATGTTATTTTATTGAAGTTGTTGTGATACAGACAGTTTATTTTTTGATTTTTTTTTTTGCACTTTGAATTAGTACAAAAAAAAAAAAAAAAACAATAATATGTAGCAAAAATCCCAACTGAAACATAAAATTAAATTCAATATATTTTGGTAAAAGATAGTTAGCCTGGCGATCTAATTAAGAACGATAGTAGAATAAGTAATATTTTAATCTTATTGTGCCGTTTTTGTCGGAAATCCCTTGTTTTCGATTACAGCCTTACATCGCCTTGGCATTTATGCAATAAGGTCCTGGCATTTTTTTGATGTTATATTATTCCAAGCTGTCCTTGTGATTTCATAAAATTCATTTAAATTGCTAATCTTATGCTTATTTACTTCTGGATATTTATTTATTTAGCTTAATACAAGCGTGCACTAAAATCTAAACTTTTTTTTTTGTAATTTTTATTTTAATAGGTATTAGTCTGGGCCCGTAGGCCCACACACCAGTTTAAAAAAAAAAAAAAACTTTAAAAAACTTAAGAAAAAGAAAAAAATTGAAGATGAAGTGGGCTTTGAATTGAGAGCGGTTTGTGTGGTTAAGGTTGGGAATATAGCGAGATTTTGAGAGAGTGTTTGGAGGTGTGAAAGTCGAAAGAATTTTGCATAATGTTGGAGGAACGAAGCATGCGTGTCAATGGTTCATTACTACCATAACTAGTTCGGTGAAAATTGACATCAAAGAGAGACACCAATCTAAGATTTCTAGTGTAAGTAGGTATGCAATGAGATTTTTTGGAGAAGCGTAGGACAGTCAATATTACCGGCTAAAATTTGATGAATGAATACAATGTCGGCTACTTTGCGACGTTTATCAAGAGGTTGCAGATTAATAAGTTGAAGACGATCAGCATAGGGTGGGAGGTGAAAGGAATCAAGCCAGGGAAGCCCGCGAAGTGCAAATCGAAGGAATCTTCGTTGAACGGCTTCGATACGAAGGGAATGGGTATTATAACAGGGTGACCAAACCTGGCTGGCATATTCAAGAAGGGGCCTAACAAATGTGAGGTAAAGGGATTTTGTAACGTAGGGGTCTGAAAATTCTTTTGACTAGCGCTCAACGAAGCCAAGTGCAGAGTTAGCTCTATTAATAGATGTGGTAATGTGAGATCTAAAATTAAGTTCTTTATCACAAAGAATACCTAAATCACATAGTGAGTCAACTACTGTGACTGTCTCTGTCTCATTGTTAATAAAGTATGTTCGAGGAGGGAGAGGTGAGCGTTTACGGGAGTATGTTATAGCTTGACACTTACTAACATTAAGTTCAAGAAAATTCTTCTGGCACCAGATAGAAAATCTATTTAAATCTTGCTGAAGAAGAATGGAATCGGAAGGTGAGGAAATTTTTCTGTAAATTTTTTTATCATCAGCATAAACAGAAATCATAGAATCATTGATGACGCAGTCTACATCGTTAATGGTCAAAATGAAAATCAGAGGGCCGAGATAACTTCCCTGCGGAACGCCAGAAGTTGCAAGGGTGGGATTTTATTCGATACCTCTAAAAAGGATTATATACTGCTTATCGCTCAGATATGATTGGATCCATGCAATGTAGGAGGGAGGGAAGCCAAGTGCTTTGAGTATGAAGAGAATAAGGGAATGAGAAATTTTATCAAAGACTTTGCTGAGATCAGTAGCGATGACGTCAACTTCATTCCCAGCCTCCATGGCGTATATAGTACCAGAGACAAAATCAACTAGGTTTGTAGTAGTTGATCTACCGGTAAGAAAACCATGTTGATTGGGGGAAAAAAATTTGTTTACAGTGGAAAAGCAAAGTGTCATAAACTATGCTTTCAAAAAGCTTAGGAATACAAGACAGCTTAGCTATTGGGCGGTAGTTACATATTTCTTTTTTAGGGCCTTTCTTATGGATCGGGATAATATAGGAATTTTTCCAACGAGAAGGAAATATTCCTTGTGAGATTGAAAGCTGAAAAAGAGTGGTCAATGGCTCAATCATTTTTTTTAATATTATTGAAGGCAAGCCATCAGGACCACCAGTTAATTTAACCTTGAGTTTATTAATCTTATCTTCAACGATAGAAGGGGGAATGACGATTGAAGACAGTGAAGTTTGGGAGCAGGTGTCTAAGAAGGAAAAGTAATCCGAGTCTGGTAGGGAAGTGTTATCAGAAAATGATTGACTGAAAAATTGGGCATAAAGGTTAGCGATAATTAAATGATCGTCTGAACTGGTATTCAAATAGGTAAGCGTAGAAGGGTAGTTATCAGACTTTCTTTTAGCATTAATGAAATTAAAAAAAACATTTTGGGTCAGATAAAATGTTAGATTGAACTTGACTAAGGTATTTATAGTAGAGAGACTTACAGAGTTCAGAGAAATTAATTATGGTTTGCACTTTCTATAAGAACTCCCGACCGTTTATTTCCGATTTTCGAAAACCATTTTTTAAAATTTGTATGGAAGGTACCGTTAGTTTTGGGATAAACCAAAAATTTTTTTCTCAATTCTTGTAGATTATGTTAAGAAACTTTTATTTGTCAAGTTTGAAAAAAATCGATCTTGGGGTTTTCGAAATATTGAGTTTCCAAAAAAAAAATTTTGATTTTTTTTTAAATCCAAAAAATTGTTTTTTGAAAATTTGAATACACAATAATATTGAAACCGCTGAGGAGCCTTAACATAAAAAAAATTATCAAAATCGGTGGTACCGTTTTAGAGAAAATCAAAAACAAAAAAATAATTCCAAGGGGAATACCAAAAATTACCATTTTTTGGAAATTTTTTTTCAACCATTATCAAAATCGGTGGTACCGTTTTAGAGAAAATCAAAAACAAAAAAATGATTCCAAGGGGAATACCAAAAATTACCATTTTTTGGAAATTTTTTTTCAACCATTACTTAGGTTTAACTAAAAGAAATTTTATGAATTTTTTTTTTAAAAAATCTGTGGGACAGTTTTTGAGAAAAAAAAAAATATTTATAAAATTTCGAAAAAATTCGTATGGCAGGTACCGTTATTTTTGGTCTTAAAAAATCACATCAAAAATCATCCGGGGGGAAAAAATTAAAACCCATATCTACCAAGTTTGAAGAAAATCGGCCGAGCCGTTTAGCTGCAATCACACGGACAGACAGACAGACAGGCAGACAGACAGACAGACAGACAGACAGACAGACAGACAGACAGAATTGCGAGACCCACTTTTTTGGTCTTCGCTATCATCGTAATGTCAACTTTGATCAAAATCTCGAGTTCGATTTTTTTTCCAAATGCATAACTTGCTTTATAGTACCTATAAGTCGCAAGTAAAAATCACTGCCAACGATAACTTTTTTCTGTCGAGTGAAAAATTTTGTTTCAAACCTCTTTTTCAAGTTTGTGTGCTGCCAAATCTAACGATACAATCGAGGAAACTCAATTGAACCAAAATAGGTGCTGCCGAGGCTCGATTGTATCGATTAAACTCGATTGTACCAAGTTACGTGCTGGCACCCGTGATTCAAATGCACAATAACTGTGGTAATCACATGTATGCATGTAAACAGACATGAGTGAATAGATAGCGGTACTTTTAGTTTTAGTTGCCATCTGTCTTATTATTATTGCAGCAATAGTGTTCATCATCGGCTCGACAACCGGGTTCCGGTCCTGGCCTCTTTCAACAAGTCTCTCCACCTATCCTGGTCTCTAGCCGACGCCATCCAGTTGCGCACCCTAAGACTTCGTGCGTCCTGGTCTACGCCATCTCTCCAGCGCAAGCATGGTCTATAACGCTGTCGTCTACCATAGAATGTACCACAAAGAACTTTCCGAGCAGGTTCCTCTTCGCTCATGCGAGCTAGGTGCCCTGCCCACCGGAGTCTACCGAGCTTAATTTTTGTCACGATATCTGCTTCAAGGTAGATTGCGTACAGTTCATGATTGTACCGTCTCCGGAAAAAAAAAAAAAAAAAAAAAAAAAAAAAAAAAAAAAAAAAAAAAAAAAAAGTCTCGGATCCATATGTGAGTACTGGCAGGACCATGGTCCTGTACAGCAGCAGTTTTGAAGTTATGGTGAGATTTCTGGATTTGAAAAGCTTTGACAGACTATAGTAGGCTCTGTTGGGTTTGAGAAGTCGCCCGCGTATTTCTTCTTCTATATTGTTATCGGCTGCTACTATTGACCCAAGGTATTTAAAGGATTGCACCACTTCAAATTCGTGCTCCGCTACCTTGATTGTTTGACCAACGGTTCCTCTCGCATTCGACGCCACCATGTACTTTGTTTTACCTTCACTAATGTGAGGCCCCAGATTTTGTACCGCCTGCTCGATCTGGATGAAGGAATAGTGTACAGCTTGTTCGGTTCTTCCGATGATGTCGATGTCGTCTGCGTAAGCCAGTAACTGGCTGGACCTGTTGACGATGGTCCCTCTTGTTGCCGTGCCAGAGTCACGGATTGCTTTCTCCAACGCCAGGTTGAAGAGGAGGCAGACCAAACCGTCCCCTTGTCGGAGTGCGTTAAAGATGCTGATTGGTCTGGATAGCAAACCGACTATTTTTACTTGGCTTGTTACGTTGGTCATGGTCAACCTACATAGTCGTGTCAATTTATTTGGGATGCCGAATTCTCTCATGGCTTTGTAAAGTTCTACCCTGGCTATGCTATCATAGGCGGCCTTAAAGTCTATAAACAGATGGTATGTTGGGATGTTAAATTCTAGACATTTTTCCATGCCTGCCTAAGGGTAAAGATCTGATCAGTTGTTGATTTGCCTGGAATGAAACCACACTGATATTGTCCGATGACGGTTTTAGCGTATGGGGTTATCCAGTCTGGTAGGATAGAGGAGAGTATCTTATAAGCGGTACCCAACAACGTGATACCTCTATAATTGCTGCACGTTGTGACATCTCCCTTCTTATGTATGGGGCATACTATGCCTTTTCGCCAGTCTTCTGCTATTTCTTCCTGCTCCCATACCTGTACTATAATATCATGAATCGCTTGATGTAAGGCTGGCCCGCCGTGATGAAATAATTCGGCTGGTATGCCATCGGCTTCCGGGGCTTTGTTTTGTTTAAGCCGGCCTATAGCCTTCTCAACCTCTTCTATGCTTGGTGGCGGCAACATAGGGTATTCTTCTTGAAGTAGTGGAGCCTCCAGTTCTGCAGTGAGCTGACCATTTAGCAATTCACTAAAGTACACCTCCCATCGCTCCGGTATGCTGTCAGGATCGGTGATCAGATTTCTCTCTCCGTCCTTGCAGTATGTGCAGCGTGGTGTGTACTGCGTCATGTTTCGGACGGATTGATAGAACTTCCGCGCCTGGTGCGGACCTCGCTCTCGGCTGTTTTCTATTTCACATATTTCTTCTCCCAGGCTGATTTTTTTGTCTGTGATGCCGGTTTTCTGTTCTTCTGAGCTCTTTGTATTCCTCTTCGCGTGCCCGCGTTCTATTAGGTTGTTGCAGTGCTCGGTACGCAACATTCTTACGTTCAGTCGCTAGCTTGCATTCATCATCAAACCAGTCGTTCCGATTTTTACGACTGCTGCCTAAGATGGAGTTGGCAGTACTAACGACAGTATTTTTAAGACGTGTCCACTTCTCATTTACGCCCAGCATACTGGCTTCAGGACTTACTCTCCCTAAATCAGGTGTTTCCAGGGCGAGTCCTAATGCATTACCAAAGGTGTTGCTGGTGTTTTCATTGCGCAGGGCAGCCGTGTTGATTCGAACCTGATCGGCGGATGCAATGCAATCCGCCATCGAAAAACCATACCAACAAGATAGTCATCCGAGTCGATATTCGCACCTCGGTACGTTCGTACCGTCCGTCATCAAGTTCGAGTAGTAGCGACGGTCTATCAACACGTGGTCTATTTGGTTACGAGTGACTCCATCAGGTGATACCCAGGTGGCTTTGTAGATATCTTTACGCGGGAACCTGCTGCTCTCAACGACCATGTTTTTCGATGCTACCAATTCTAAGACTCGAAGTCCATTGTCATTAGTGTTCTCATGCAAACTATGGGTGCCTGCGTAATGCCTGAATACTGGCTCCCGACCTATTTTTGCGTTCAAATCCCCAAGGATGATTTTAACATCATACCTTGGACAGGCATTGAGGGCCGTCTCGACTTGTTCGTAGTAAGTTTCTTTTTCTTCGTCTGAGGACTCCTCCGTAGGTCCGTGAACGTTAATGAGGCTGATGTTTGTAAATTTGCCTCGCACGCGAAGGGTACATAGCCTTTCGCTTATAGCGTTAAAGCCGATGATAGTAGACTTCATTTTTTCGCTGACTAGGAAGCCTACCCCGAGCACATGGTGTTTTGTATGACAGCTGTAGTATATGTCATATTCTTTCTTCTGTAAAACACCATTCCCTGTCCATCTGATTTCTTGAAGAGCTGTTATGTCAGCTTTATATTTTGACAGGGCATCGGCTAGCTGCTGAGCAGCTCGAGCTCTATAGAGCGATCGTACGTTCCATAAGAAAATTCGTAAATCGTTTTTCCGTTTTCTTTGCGTGGGTTGTCGTCGTGTGATCAGTCCGTTTCCGAGGCTTGTTGTCGTTCTCGAAATTCTTTTAGTTGTACGGGACAGGGAATCAACCTGTCGCCAACCTGAGGAACCAGCCTGATCATATTATTAGCCAAACCTTTTTTAAAGGCTTGTTTCTAGCGGCCGCCGCGGAGAGGCTATGATCACACTTCCATCAGTCCCGAATAGTTACGGTACGTGCATGTTTTCGTATGCTACATGTTGTTCCCCCAGCAATAGTGTTGCCAGTATTAAAATCGTTCATTTTAAAGGTTTTATTCAATTGCCATTTACAACTATGTAACAACATGCCTCCATCAATAACCCAATGAACATTTTCTATACTTTTTAACTGAATCGAAACTTCTAGAAACAACCCGTACAAAGTTGATTTTTTTGTCTTTCGTAGTTCACCATCTACAAATATAGCAATTGGATATGGTGCCAGTTCATATTTCAGATAATTTTTAAGCTCTTCATCGATTTGTTTTAAAACACAAATACATTGAAACAGCAGTAATGGATCAATGTGAATCACCACGTCATGTATTTTAATTTTGTTTTTTTTTTGCTAACAGAGGATTTATTTTATATTTTCGTGATAGCTTGAAATCACGTACATTTTGGCCCTTTACTTTTTTTCATTACCTTCAAACCTTCTTCAAAAGCATCGTAACAATTAATATCTTTATCTCCAGTAATTCCAGTAGCAATAGAAATAATAGCATCTGTATCTGGAAATGGGTTGTGTTGTTTAAGGAAATCCACCAATATTTTTACATCAATACCATCCCTTTCAATTCTAGCATCTGTGGAATCACTATGTTGATGGCTTTTATTAAAAGATATATCACAAAAATTTTCTATGCCCTCTATAATATCTTGGCTATAAATAACTCCTCTAATCCACTTTTATACTACACTTTCAGTGGCACCACGTTTGAAAGAACCTCCTTCGACGCTCATTGCTTTCATCAAGGTTTGCTCACTAGTCTGATCACTTGGAATGCCCAAAAAAAATTATCTAAACGTCTAGATGTGAAATATCATTCAGTGAATTTTTTAAACTCCGTAGGGTCCATTTTATCATGTAATTCTTTCAAACTTGCAGATAAATTTGTGAAACTTTGGCATGGGGGAAATGCCCCGAAGCATGAAATAATGGAATCATTAGTTCAATACTATTTTAATGTAAATTCCAGTCTCCCATACGGTCGGCAGCAATAAAGTCCTTCAATACTGTAACCATTCGATAATAAGTAATCCAAAGTTTTGATAACGTTACAATTGTACCGTACAACGCAAGAGAAACCGAAGATGACTTTGAGAAAGATTCCCGAAACACAAAGAAGAAACTGGGTTTTAAGATACCGTATTTTCGGGACACGAAAGATTAAAAAAAAGAAGGTCTAGCGTGGTATTTCTTGGCCAAACTAGCTTACTCAAACAACAACGATTTAAAGATTTTTATACACAAAGATACTTATCTCTCCCTCTGTCAAAAATTTTCAGCCTTTCCCTAAATAAAGGAGAGTTTCCTGAGATATAGAAATTATCTTTCATAACCCCTATTCACAAAAAGGGTCCGAAGCGCGATGGTAATAATTATCGTCCCATTGCCAAACTTTCACACATACCCAAACTCTTTGAAAGTATTTTGTATGAAACCTTAAGTTTCCACTGCAAATCTCTCATCTCCCCCTCACAACATGGCTTTCTCAAATGCCGGTCTACAACCACTAACCTTATTGAATTTGTATCCGTCACCCTTTCAGCCTTAGAAAAAGGCTACGAAGTCGATGTAATCTCAACCGATTTCAGCAAGGCCTTCGACAAAATTTCCCATAAGCTTATTCTTTTCAAATTGTCCACTCTCGGCTTTGAACCCTCATTGTTACAGTGGATCTCTTCTGACCTTGAAAACCGTTATTACAGCGTTCGATTTAGATCTGCCACCTCATGCCCTTTCTTAGCTACCTCCGGTGTCCCCCAAGGTAGCCACCTCGGCCCACTTTTGTTTATTCTTGCTATTAATGATATTGATAGGGTCATCAAACATTCTTCTGTCTCTCTGTACGCCGATGATACCAAGTTTTTCAAGACCATTTCCTCAACACATGACTCTTCCCTTATTCAAAAGGATCTAGAGAGTTTTTCAGTTTGGTGTCTAAAAAATTGCATGGAGCTTAATGTCGTCAAATGCCAATCAATTACTTTTTCACGCAAACGTAACAAATCTCCTCCCCGTCTCTACCTGCTCCATAATCAACCCATACCCACAGTTGATAATATTCGTGACCTTGGCATTTTATGTGACCCAGAGCTTAATTTTCTCACTCACATAGACGATATCATTCTCAAAGCAAACTCAGTGCTCGGTTTCGTCAAAAGATGGTCCAAAGAATTCTCCAACCCCTATGTAACCCGGTCCTTATACATATCGTTTGTTCGTCCACTGCTAGAATACGCCTCTCAAGTTTGGAGCCCTTACCAACTTACTCATATTCCCAGAATCGAAAGCATCCAAAGTCGATTCCTACGCTTTGCTCTTCGAGGTCTATCATGGAACAATCCTCTGATTCTGCCTCCCTATCTAGATCGACTTAAACTAATCAACCTGAATTCGTTGGAAGAACGAAGAGAGATATCAGACATTCTCTTCATTCATCGACTACTCTCCGGTTCCGTTGACTGCATGTCGCTCTATAACTCCATCTCTCTCAATACTAATACCCGTAATACACGTAACCCTCGTCTCTTTTATATACCCACCCACCGAACCTCTTACGGCTCCAACGAACCTGTCTCTCGCATGCTACGGGCTGTTAATTTAAACATATGCTTCTTCGACTTTAACCTGAGCACTCCTTCCTTAAAACTCCGGCTTCTGAACCTTAGCTTAAGTTCTTAGTTTTTAAGTTAGATTAAGAATTAGCTTGTATTAAGCCGAATAAATGGGGGTTTTGCCCCCACCAAAATAAATTAAAATTGTTCTCAAAAATGGCATTTTCCTCTAGAGTTTTCTGGCCCACGTGCCCTAACTCTTGAAATAGATCCGTTTTTCAAGACTTTTCTCCTCACTAACAATTATAATCTGAGCCTTTCTCACAGCTCCAACGATTTCCTCACAAAACGATTATAATATCTTAAATTTGCTAAAAAATTAAGCGATTCGAACTAATTTTTTCTTTCTTCTAAATAAGCTTTTCTAAGGGGATCGTTGCATTTTCCCGAAAATCAGTTGCCCGTGCAACATTTGCCCGCCGATTCCTACCTTTCTTGATACTCGTACAAAGCGACGGCGCTGTATTAATCATTAATCACCCATTTCAACAATATGAAATCGAAAAGCCTAGCATTTATTAAATTCATAAAATATTTACTTAAAAATGCCCTGGATTTATTACTTTCAATTAAATTTGTAAATAAATGCACTTAATTGATATTTAACTGGCGTTTTCAAATAGAATCCAGATGCTCAAATCTTATACACCCGAAGAACATAATTTTTAACTGATGTTTTAATTTTAAAAGAAAAAAAATTGGTGCGCCAATTTTAAGTTTTTATTATAGTATTATTTTTTTTAATTTTTGATAGGGAGTATTTTTTTAAATATTTACAAGCAACATCATATAATAAAACGGCAAACATGTTTTTTGTGGTACACTTTACGTGGCCAACAAAAACCGAAGGGGCATAAATTACATATTAAACGAAAGCATTTTTTGCATTGATGTGCACAATGCCAAAATTATTTCAATATACTACACAGAAATTGTTTAAAACAACAAATAAAAATTGCAAAAAAATGCCCGGACATCTATTGCTGAATAGAGCATACATTTACACTATACTGTCATACAGTTTTAGCACAGATAATTATTGACTAGCGACATCTGTTGCTGAATAGAGCATACATTTACACTGTACTGTATACTGTCATACAGTTAGTCCCCTATTACACGTTGCCTCATGAGACATGTCTCATTTTTTACTTTCCTTTTAAATTTGTATCCCGTGAGGCAAAAGCTATTACACGCTGAATTTTGTTAAAGAGTTATCAAGTTTGATTCTCATCGGCTGCGTTGGTCGTATTGTTTAATAAATGAAAGATTATTTCATTTTTCTTTTCCCAACGTTTCGACGGTGGTTGCCGTCTTCTTCAGGGGAGATCTTTATTTAGTATACAAAAATTATAGTTATTATACATAAGTGATACAGTGTAGGGCGGACATTATACAAACTTACATGAAAATTGTTGTAGTGATTTTTAAATATAAAACTTTAAATAAAAACACAAATATTTTTAAATATGCAATTTTAAATAAAAACACAAATATTTTTGAATTTAAATAAATGATTTTGAAATAAATGTTTTGATTTATACACTTCTGAAGAAGTTTAGTCCAAGTTGTGCAGAGTTCTGGATGTGTTTTCCGAACCAAGGGAGCAATATACCGCTGAAATATTTTGTGTGTCTTGTTTGCGGTTCATATTGTTTTTGTTAATTATGTGTAATGCCTCTAGCGTGTAACGTTTGGATGAGTGTTTCTCTGTGACAAGGATTTCTACCCCTTCAAGGCGAATGTCCCATTTGTGATTTGCCATTCTTTGACGAAGGAGTTGTTTTGTCGTTCCGATTTCATGGGAAAATTCACGTTTACAGTTACTTTATATATTTTATATATATTTGTTTAATATCTTTAAGAAAACTTACACCGTTTGTGATTTATTAACAAAAATATGATTGGTGGTCCATATTACCCGACTTTAATCTATCTGTGGTTTAAGTTTAGGAAAAGTTAGAACCATTTTAACTTTTGCTTTTGTTGTTGTTTGGAAAAATACAGCACATTTTGTTCACTTTTCACTCTTTGAAGTTGAATGTTAAGTCTTAAGCGCCCAATACACGATACAATTATTGTACCGATTATCGTACAAAAGTTGAATCGCATACGATGATTGTATCGTGTGTGTAAAACAAAGTATCCGCTGTACTGAAATCGCATGGTCGAATCTCGAATGCTATCGAGCGAAAACGAGAGGTTGCATACGGCTGCTTTGATGGGAATCGTACCGTTTGTAACGTATGTGACGACCGTGAAACCGATGCTTTTGTTTTGGCAGCTAGTTGGTAGGAGAAAAATGGTTTCAATAACAGAAAAAGAATTCTGGTTAGAATTCATTGATAAATACAGGTCGTTGCCTTGTCTGTGGAATGTTTACATTCCAGATTATAACAACAAAATATTAAGAGAAGCAGGACTGCAGGAGCTGGCTGAAAAATGCAAGGAAATAAACCCCAACGCAAATAAAGACTTCATCCGCAAAAGAATAGCAAATTTGAGAACTTCCTTTGGACGGGAGTTCAAAAAAATTTCATCATTTAAAGGCACTGGCAGTGGAGCAAGTGATGTGTACATACCTACTTCTACTTTGTGGTACTTCAATGAGCTTCTCTTTTTGAAGGATACCGAGGCAACCAGAGAAGGAAATTCATCGATGACAAACTCTGCAGATGAGGAAGAAGTAAGTTTCTTTTAAATCATATCTATACCCACTTTAATTAAATATGTATCTTGTTCCTAGGATACTTTTATTGAACCTGAGACACCTATAGAACGAGCAGCAGTAATTCAGCAATATTAGCAAAAAGAAAAAGATTGTCATTGGACCAGCAAAAGAAAAAAATTTTCGAGAAGGCAAGTGAATTTATGTGCCAAAAAGATGAGAAAAAAAACGACGACGAATTCGATATTCTTGGAAAAAGGTTTGCTGAACATTTTCGGAACATGGAGTTAAATCAACGTCTTATTGCTGAAAAAATAGTTTCGGATGTACTCATCAGTGGCAGGTTAAACCAGTTGACAACATTCATCCTTTACCCAGATGTCCAAGAGATCCAAGAACCGCATAAGCAGTCTTTTGTTATAAGTGGAAATTCATTTGTTCCCCACTTTCAGAACTCAACATCATCTTCAAGCAATGAAGACCAATTGGTTTACTTCAATCAAAACAGGGAATAAATAATAATGTACTGTGCATACGTTTTCTCAAGACTGTTTATTCGCATTTTAAGAAAAATATTAAATAAAAAGTTATTAACTTATCTGCAAAACCACACATTTTATTTTGAAACGCCACCTTGCCTTCGTTGTTATAGTAATCCTTTAGTTTGTTTCTAATCTCCTTTGCTGAATTAGATGCTCTTCCTGGATTGTATGTTTCTAAAGGTAAAAACTCATCTTCTTGACGCCAAGCTCCAGGAGCTATAGTGCCACTTTCTATATCTTCTTGATCAACGCATTTTTGGGTGATATATTCTAATGAATTTTCTCTTAAGAAGTTGTGAAGAGCACAGCAAGCTAAAATAGCGGCATCTGTGTGTTCCAGATTGATTTTAATTGGTTTTTGAAAAATTTTAAAGCGGGAACATAATATCACGAACACATTTTCAACGATTCGACGAGCGCGGCTCAGTCGATAGTTGAAAATTCGTTCTTCTTTTGAAATTGTACGAGTAGTTTGTGGAAAGGGTTTCCATATATTCTCAGATAGAGAAAATGCTTCATCACCAATGAAGCCATATGGACAAACGTATGAAGAATCTTGCAGTTTTTCAGGTGGAGGGATATGAAGTTGATGATTTTCCAATTTCTCAAAGAAGTCGGTTCTTCTTAACACTCCTCCGTCGGATATCCTACCGTTGGTACCTTCATGAACATAAATAAATTCATAATTTCATGCGTAAATAGCATTTATAATCTTCGGGCTCAGTTAATTTAAGTTTCTAAACCAGATAAATGTCCGAATGTAATGCTCTTTCTAGGAGCCACTTCTTGGCCCACTTTCTTTTTCTTCTTTTTTCAAGTTTCTCGCTTAATAATACACTGGCACAATCTCAAAATAAAAACTCTAAGAATCGTGAGCTAGTCGTATGGTGTGTGTGCTCACTTTCGATATCGGTACAACTCAAGTCGGTACGATAGATTGTACCGTGTATTGGGCGCTTTAGAGTATTAACTACATCTATCAGGCAATTTCCGTGTTAGGCTATGCGCGCACATTCAATTTTAGTTGCACAACTGTTTCGTTGCTTATAGAAAACAGATGAACTATTTGGTTGAATGTCCGCGCAGGTTGATATAATTATATGTTACACAAAATAGCGAACTCGTTTTGGGCAATCGTTTAGTTTGTGTCAAAACACCAATTTCTAAGTTGCTCGAACCAAGCAGTTGCGAAACTAAAAATTGAATGTGCACGCCTAGCCTTAGTGTTTTCAAAAAGTGAAAAAGTGAAATTTAGAACCATTTCAACTTTTACTTTTTGTGTTTTTCGAGATGGAAGATAAAAATTTGAATTGAGTTGGAAAAAGAGAGCATGTAGTTCTAGCTTTATTCTATGCGTTACTGTTTTCAAATCTTACCTGAAAATAAAATATCCCCCTGCTGACAAGAATGCGTTAACAAACAAACAAAATATCAAATTCGAATTAGAGCTGAGTAAATCGTTCATTTCAAATGATTGAATCGTTGAACAATCGATTACGAAAATGATCCGATCAATTCAACCAACCGATCATTCGATCATTTTCATTTCACTGAAATGATTCAATACTGTTCCTATTCGATTTTAATTTCGATTTCGATGATAAGATTGACTTATGGCTTTAATAGTTCTCACAAAATATTTTATTATTGTAAGCCATAAATTGCCAAATAACATCGAATGATGCCTACATGGATTAAAAAGTGTCAAAAAAGAAATACACTTTGTACGTCAAAGCTGAATTATCTATTTATCAAGTCATAAACTGTCAAATTCCATCAAAGGATGGCTAAGATTTCGATGGATTAAGAAACGTCTAAAAATATCAAAAAAAAAAGGTATTTTATTTGTTGCTCCGGGAAAGAGCAATTTTAGGGCTTTCGGCTAACATTCGGTACGAAATACTCTATTTACGTCATAACTGAATTCGTCCTCTATTCTTCAAGCCATAAACTGTCAAATTCCATCAAAGGATGGCTACGATGTCGATGGATTAATAAACATCGAAAAATCCACAATAAACATACCGGATTCTGATACATCAAATAACATCAGTTCAACCCAACAATTTTTTTTGCAGCCTACAACATCAATAACCAATCTGCAGCGTGGCAAAAATCTGAAATGTGTCTGAAATGTGAATAGGTTTGAAAGTTTGTTTACCATTAACTGTTTTCCTTTGGACTCCAGGATTGAGTGCTTAGTAGGTACTTCTCATTGCATTCAACAATTTAAAAAAATCATGAATTCTCTTTCTTTTATTGAATGATAATGAATTAAATAAACAAATTGGCACTCGAATTTCGAGAGCTGGGTCGGCTAGTTTCATTTAAATCCCTTATTCCGATAATGAGAAAGTCAAACAGCGAAAAATTATTCTATAGCAGCTATGCAGCACAACGTGGTGGATAAATGGGAATGAAGGGAATCAGTGAGCATTCTGCCAACGCCCTCTGTCTGTGAGAGTGTGCAAGAGAATCCCAAACAGTCAAATCCTCAGCGTACACATTCGACCTTTCAAAAATTAAAATACAAAAAAACTTTCTAGTGTCCATTTATTTAAAAAACAAAAAAAAGCTAACATCAAAGAATAAATTGCACTGGAAGGATAACGGCGGCATTACTGCAAAGCATTATACTTGGGAGGAAACAAATTTAAAGAATGCTAAATACATCCCTTGCACATTCGAATAGGCTTTCAATGCAAACAAGTTTCGCAAAATATACAGAATTGTAGACAGTTTCAAGAGCTAACATGGATGCATCACCTCCATTTTCTAGTCCAGTTTTTACTATCTGTTCATTAAATGTAAGTATATTATAGATTATAACATTTCCTTTTCCTAAAACCGAAAAGGCACATTTAACTTCTTTGTCTGATTGATGTCCGGATCTAGCACATACACTTCCAAAATCTAAATAGAGCTGCTCAAATAGTGTATTTACCCTTTTCTTAAAAACTACGGCTTGCTTGGAGAACATAGTGGTGGCAGCAACGGTATCAATTCCTGCAATTGTTTTAAAATTTGCTAGTATTCTTTCGCCATCAACAAGAATTTTCACAACAGAATCAAGTGCACATTTAACAATTTCCTTTAGCTCTTGAACTAAAGCAGGATTAGCGCCGTTCCTTAGCGCATTGCGAGCAACTTGATTAATATCCTTCAAGGCATTTGAAGAATCAGGATCGCCTTTTGCGCTAACTCCACAATTTCGATTTTCAATTTGTAGTTGGATTGGGCTGCTTTGAGCATCTCTGACTGCTTGTAATGATTCATTTGCGGATTTTTGAACATCGTAGAACAAAGCTGCGAAACCAGTTTCAATAGCTAAACAATATACTTTAAGTGACACTTTCGCTGCTCTGCCTCCAGCTTTACTACCGTCATTGAATAAGCTCTCACCGGAATTAATTATATTTTGAAATGCAAATGATCCTTTTTCAATATAAGCAATTGCGGATAAAAGACCTTGCCTAGCTCCATCATTTAAAAGATTCAAAGCTTCTCCAATTCCTTCAAAGAAGGGTGATCCGGTATTGTAGGCTATCGACATGCCATCCACCAATGATTGCTGCGTAAGTTTTCTGGCTCCTTCAGGGTTCTGACCAACAATTTTTTCGGCTGCTAAGACTCCCTTAAACATTGTGCTTCTAGAACCTCCCAACATTTGTGTAGCATTGGAAAATCCTTCTCTAAGTTTTATTGATGCATCACCATCAGTATTGGCGTTTATATTTTCTTCGAAAAGTTGTTTAATAAAATTCATCGTATCACGGTAACTCTTAATTCCTGGATCTAACCATTTTTCGATATCATCTAGTCCGTCTTCGATATAATTGGTGATTTTATCAAAAATGTCTCCAGCTTCTGATTGTTGGGCAGAAACAACCAAGACTGCAGCAGCAACCAAGCAAAAATATCCCGAAAAGTTCATACTCGTATTCGAAGCCACACAACTGTATAGGTATACTGACGATTAACTGAACTCTTGAATGCTCTTTTATACCTTAGAATAATCAGCTAAATAAGACACCTGTGTTTAAATACAAAACAAAATCGAATACACGTTTTTTCCACCGCAGATTAACTTTTTTGTTTGCTTCCTTATCAAAAAACTTTCAATGTTTAATTATCCGCATGATATTTCCCTTTTTTATTTGATTTGAATGGAATGTATCGAAATGTTTGCCTGTTCCTACGTACTTCTTAAGCCAACATGAGATCATGCATTAGATCCAAATGTGTGTGTTAATTTTCAGGTCAATGGAGTTTAATACAGGGAATGGAATGGGATTAATAAAGTACAGACTTGAAGTTCCGTTTCCTTAAAATAATACTTCCATTTCCGAACAAGACAAATACACCTTTGTTTTTGATTTAAGAATTTTTTGTGTTGTATTGCCTCTTGCGAGAATGTGACAAATCTTTAAGCATCTCTTGTCATGAAAAGTGCCTCCCATGTAAGCCGTTCGGAATCCGCAGAAACGAAAGAAAAGTCGTCAGGTGTCACACATCATTATCGTTAATAGAGATGAATCACACAACACAACCCATAGTAGTATAGTAAATCTTAGGAAGATTGGGGCAAGGAAAGATTCGTTTGGTAGTCCAACTAAGGCATTCAGAAAAATAGAAGATTGTCTTTTCGTCACCACGCATTATTGCCTTTCACCAAGTTTTACATTTTATTTTCAACATTTGGCAAAACGAGTTATAATAGAGGTAGAACGAACTTGCCAAGACGCGTAACGTAGATATAGATACTCTTGGAGAATTTGTCAATTCCTCGCAAGAGGCAGTACACCCCTGAAAAGAAATTTCTAGCAGCGGCTGAGAATCGAACTCGAGACCTTCCGCATGACAGTCCAACGCACTAACCATTATGCCAAGTGCCAAGGGGTATCATCCCCAATGCATTCCAGTGGCGATTCCTCTTAGTTAGCAGCTTCATCGCCGCTAAAACAAGAACTTAAAGAATAAATACTATGATGAACATTTTATATTTCCTAAACAGAATACAAAACTACCATACAAAAAGTATATCTTAGCGTTAAAATTTGAGCTACCAAATTCCCTACAATTTACGCAATACGAGAGCGTTTGCTACAACTTGTCCTAAATAAAGTCCAGCAAAATAATATGAAAGCGTTAGCGCAAAAACATGCGATAAAACAAGAGACACATCAGGTTGAATGAAAGAAGAGTAGGTATAGTAAGCACTTTAAGCAGGTAAATTTTGTGCTTTCTCGTTTTTGTCTATTTGTGTGAAGTAGAAAGAGCAACGAATGCGGCTTACTTGTGTTGTTATTTGATTGGGATTTAGGCTGGTATTCACCGAGCGTTCATAACCTAAGAAGCTCATAAACCTATTCACCAAGCAATATTAGTAAAGATCTACCAGCGTTCTTAAAAGTTAGGAGTGGTCCCGACACAAGATATACAGAATAGAAAGGTAATATTATATTCCCGCGCAATATTTTGTGTATCTTCTGCGCATGTACGTCATCAGAATTACTGTCGACTGACAGCTGCGCTTTTCTATGTTGTGTTTTGAAAAATTATTCGGTTAAATAAATAAATATGGCAGTTTGTTCTGTTTTTGGTTGTTCTACAAACAATAATAAAAAAAGAAAACAATACACAAATAAAGTGAATAATGTGCCTGTGAAGTTATTTCGTTTTCCAAAAGATTTAATGGTGGCAAAAGCTTGGAAAAGAAAATGTGGCAGAAAAGACAATATAAATTTGAAAACGGCTCAAATCATTTCACTCGGGATCAATATATTCGTAATTTACAACACGAACTTCTGGAATATTCGCCAAAAAGTTGTAAAAAACTTAAAGCCGACGCCCGCCATTCCAACAGAAAATCTTCCAATCGCCAGTTCTTCAAATAAAGAGAAAATAGAACCAAACAGCAAACGTATGGATCGCTTGGAACAACGACAGCGACGTTTGGACTTAGATGCTCTGCTGAAAAGCGCTGTTACAATTTTAATTCGCGAAACTAAATTGATTATTGAAATAAAATAATCAAACGAAAAGACGAGCAGAAATACGGCGACGCGACCGAAACCGAACAACAACTAGGTATTTAATCAAAGGAGAGTACAAGAAACTGATGACGAACTGTCAAACTATCGACAGATAAGTTCAGCGAAAAAAAAAATTGCAACTGATAGCAACAATGTATGCTACCACCACGACTAGGCTCAGCAAGGGGGTGGGTTCGCGAATTATTTTGATGATGATTATTAATTAAAATAATAAAAAGAGTGAAGTAATTTATTTTCAATTTACGCAGAGGCGTAGCTGAAAAATGAAAAAGGGCGCCAGTAATTTTTGTTTTACAAGGAAATTACAAACCTTTGGAGCGAAACCGACGGTGAAAGATATTTTAAATAAAAGATTTAAATTTATAATTCCGAATGGGAATTTGAAAATTTTATTGAATTGCTTGGGAAACCTTGCAATTAAGTAGGGCTAAAACCCAAGATCTTTTGAACAGTAAGAATACAAAAAAATGAAATTATTAAGATGGACCGTTAACACTCGGTCCCGAAAGCACAAACGGTGTTAGAAAAACGGGTCGCGCGTTCCGTAATATCGGAATTTTTCGAGAACAAAAACCAAACGAATCTTAAGATGAACTTTCAAATGAAATTATCGACCGACAATAAAATTTTAAATAACAATAATAAAACCACTATACTTAGCTTTTGTATTACTATACCACCAAATTCCTCGCTATATCCTTCGAGTTAACTTCAACTTTTCTCTGCCAAAATCCTCCTGTGTTTCTTCAACTTTTAATCCTTTAATTTTCCTTCTCTTATTTGAAAATAAAACTCCTTTTTATTTTAAAATAAAATTTCCTTTTCTTTTCCTTTTTTTTTCTGCTTTCAAAAAAACTTTGTTCCTTATAATTTTTATTTGCTCTTGTTAGCTTCAATCTCCGTAAAGAAGTGTTCTTCCAGGCTTTCACCTTGCCTGGAAGACTTCTTCTCTTTTTCAAACCCAGTGCTTTCCGCCAATCAGTGACGTGGGCTTCGATCGCGTCATTTATCAGCAACACTCAGCACATTGGCGAGAGTGCGCCAACGCAGTTGGAACCCATCAGCCTCCTCGTACTCGCACTTTACACCCAGCTTTATGCACAGTCATCAGCATTGAATTCGCCGACCTCCGGTATGACTTTCCAGTGGCGGGCAATTCAATGGGTGCATTCAGCCACCTAACATCCCCATACAAGTTTTTAAACAAAATTTTTTTGAAAACCAAAAGAAAAGGAACTCAATTTTGTCTAACATAAAACTCGTAAAGAAACACTGGAAAACCTGTGCAAAGAAAGTTGCTATAATTTATAAACTACATTTAGAGGAAGTTGGTGGTAATTTTCTACATCGCGAATTTACTTGATTCGTTGGGTTTTTGTGCAGATTTGGGGAATTATAGGGACTAGCCGTTAACGTTCCATCTTTTACATACATAAAAATATGTTTTAGGTTGGGCACGCAGCCATTCTCACAAGGAGTAACTTCAACATTTGGGAACAAAATTTCGCCAATGTTACTTTTTTCGCTAGTTTACACAGACCGCCCGTCTGTCTCTGTGACCAACTGTCACTAGCAATGGCGATTTGAACAGACCACCCGTCTGTCGTCCATTAAGTTTCAAAATTGAACACGCTGATATTTTGTTTCTTCAAGTTACTGAGCGAGTGAACCGATGGCTGATGGACCATGGCTGCCCTTCTCTCTCTCAGTAAGTTGAAAGAAACACCTGCTTGAAGAAAGTTATTAAGAGAAAGGAATAAGGATAGGGGACCGAAAGAATGATTCTTGTTACGGAAAATTTTACCGTAACAGCGCTCCTGTTGAAGAAGTCCAACTCTGTGCTATTTCCCCTGAAGAAGAGCACCTTGAACCCAGCATGTAAGCATAAAATCAAAAGCATAAAATTTGTTTATATTAAATTCCATTTCCAAATCATTAGACCTGAAGTTGCTGCTGCTTTTGACTCAAGGAATATAATGAATACTATTGCAGAACTTCAACAAAAAATAATCACGCTTGAGGACGAAAAAATTTCCCAAAATTCAAAAATCACGGCCCTAATGCAGGAAAACTATAATCTTAAACAAGAATGCATGGCAACAAACTCCATTTTCACTCCCACACAGAAAACAAAACTTGGAAAAAAGAATATACGGATTAAGTGGAGTATAGACGAAATATCCAAATCGGAATAAAAAGAAAGGTAGGCCCAAACACTCCTGGTACAAACAAATGCAAAAACACCAGCATTCAGTTGGCCTCAGAAATGGAACAATACAAAACCGGGAGGCTTGCCGCCGATTTCTGAGGTCAACCCGGCGAACCCCACAGGCGGATCACTAGTGTGAAGCAGATACGTGGGAGAGTTATGATCCCCTCGATATCGAGATCATAACAGCGCCGAAGAAAAGGAAGAAGAAGATAGACGAAATATCCAAATGTATAGCAATCCATGCCAGTGGCCCCAGAGCTTACCGATTTTTACTACAAAAGGCATCCAAAATTGATATCAATCATGGGTTTTTAAACACTGTTTTCAATTTAATGAAGAATGCTAATTTCTCACAGCGTGATAAAGTTTGCATTCTAATGGCAGATGAGATGAAGATTAGATCCTGTTACGAGTACGAAAAAAAAAACGGATACTTTGTTTTCGCCGGTTAACTATGTGCAAGTTATAATGGCACGAGGGATTTTTAGCAATTGGAAGCAGCCACTTTACTACAACTATGACAAAAAACTAACAAAGTCTTTAATGGACGCTACAATTGTAAATTTATATTCCATTGGATATCAAGTTGTTGCAATAACAATGGATATGGGTGGTGGTAACAGGGGTTTGATGAGAGAGTATGGAGTTAATGAAAACAAGCCGTATATTCAACACCCAACAGAACAAAACGAAAAGGTATTTATATTTGCTGACGTTCCCCATATGGTTAAATTGCTTCGGAATCATTTCCTTGATGAGGGAATCTTCATTGATAACAAGCACTTGACACACGCTCCGTTGATTGAGATTCTTGAAAATGACAAAAGCGATTTGAAAATTGCACCTAAGCTTTCATCAGAACATTTAACTGTTAAACGCAGCAAGAGGCAAAAGGTAATACCTATTTAGTTATTTATTTTTTTCTAATTAAAAATTTGTTACAGGTAAAATACGCAACTCAACTCTTTTCGCATACAAATTCGTGCGCTTTAGATCGAATGGGAATGTTAGGTATTCTAAAAGCTCCTAATTGGCAAGAACTATCGGAGCTAATCAATACTGTAAGTTCATGATACTTTCTTACATGTAATTTTAATATAAATATTTTTTTAATGCAGATTGATGCGTGGTTCGACACTTTTAATTCAAAAGCTCCAAGAGTAGATTCAAGACCAAAAAAAGCGGCTTATGGACTTGAAATTGATGTGCAAAAAGAAATCCTATCTAAAATGGAAAGCATTGTGCTAAGGATGCGATTCGGAAAAAAAGCTGGGTTGCTCCCTTTCCAGCAAGGAATTTTAATGAGCATAAGGTCTTTAATTATGCTATTTGATTACCTGAAGGAATCGCAAGATGTTTCTTATATCCTTACTTACCGGCTTAACCAGGATCTCTTGGAAATGTTTTTTTGGAGTGATACGTGCCAAAGGTGGACTTTACGATCACCCAAGTTCACTTGAATTCACATACCGTTTACGTTCCTATTTACTAGGTCGAAATGAAGGCATTATATCAGACTCTTCAAACGTAGAGTCATTTAATGGAGAAGAAGTTCAAATGGATGTTGACCTTAACAATGATTCGGTGAACGTGGATCAGGACCAGGAGAGCACTCTGCTTACGTCAGAACTTTTATCAATTTTGTCTGATTCTGAGATAGTAAATGAAGACAACAATAGCCTTACTGTTTCAAACAATGAAGAAGAAATGTCAGATGTAAAGTACGATGCTTTGGAGTACCTTGCTGGATAGCTTTTAAAACGTTTTAAATCGAAAATTCCAAATATAGAATTTCTTGCTGATAAAGAAGATAACAGAGGTTTGACATGGACAATTATAATCAATGAAGGGGATCTTCAGAAGCCAAACGAATCCTTTATTATGCAACTGAAGAAATTAGATTCTATTTTCAAGAAATTTAACAATACCCAAGAAGAATACGATCTCGAACCATCTAACAATTACATAAAAAAATTATTTTCTTTAGCAGCCGACTGCTCTTTGGACTCTGAAATTATAAAAACCTTTTTTCGCTGAAAGATGTATTTTAGGATTAGAGTTCAAAATAAAAATATAATAAACAATGTATGGAAGAAAAAAGATCAACTTAAAAGAAAATTAAATAAAATCTGTTCCTAAAGTTACATATAATATAGTAAATTGTACTTTTTTTAAATGAGTGTACGATGAAATGAAAAGGTAAGTTGAAGGTGTTGCATTTAATCGTTGTGATGAGTTCTTATTGCAATCTACATCTTTTGACATTAACTTTTATGTATATTAAAATGAATTTGGGAATATATAAATCTTTAATGCAGAATGAGTTAATTTTGGTGTAGAATTGCAACGAATTAACGAAGTACTTTTATATTGAAGTTTGCACTCACTTCAACAAATGGAATTCGAGTGACGTCACACGAAAGAGAGAGATAGCATAACGACATGCGCAGTATACTACCTTGTTTTCTGTATATCTTGGTCCCGACCACTATTACGAGCTTCCTCTTCGAAAGTTTGTTCGCTAAGGACGTGCCACGCACGCATTTGACTCGAATCCATTTGAGCAATGCCAAGTAGAAGAGTATCCATTTGCTGTCAAGACTAAAATTCCACAACATTTCACAGTTTGGGTATGCCTGAACAAGAGAGAGTGGCTCTCATTTTCGAACTTCGAAAAACACTTGTGAGTGGTTGGTCTTGGTGAATACCCCAAAGATCTAATATTTAGTTAGATATTAAGGCTGGTATTCACCGGGCGCTCTTTAAAGGCTCTTAACTTTACTAGGCTCTTAACTTGAAATTTCTTTGGGGTATTCACCAACCACTCACAAGTGTTTTTCGAAGTTCGAAAATGAGAGCCACTCTCTCTTGTTCAGGCATACCCAAACTGTGAAATGTTTCTTAGGTTTAGTCTTTCATTTCACTGTCCTGCCTGACCTGTACTGCTTCACATACTTGCTCTTACTCTCACTCATCTACAGTGCGATTTGTGAATCGAAATTTACCTTTTTACGCTAATCTATATTTAAAACAATTAAACTGATCAAATTTTGTTTGGAATTTTTAAGGAACAGATAATACTTTTGCTAGCGCATATTGTTAGTTTCCATTTGTTAAAGTTAAATAAAGTAGGTATTCGATGTTGAAAAGACATCGATGTTTTTAAGCGATGTATCGGAAGACATCGATGCTGGTTTCCGATGTCTAACATCGAATAAAAACATCAATGTTTTTCTTAAGTTGACACCTCTAGTTTCGAGTCAAATACGTGCGTGGCACATGTCTAAAGCTAGCCCTAGACGACGAACATGCTCGCTGAACTTGTTCGTGCTCGCCATGTTTTCGTCGTGTAGGGGCTGGTTCGCGAGCCGCTCGCTGTTGGCGAAAAATTTCGATTTTCTCATGTTCGTTGGCTTCGATGTTCGTCGTGTAGGGCCATGTTCGCGAGCAAATCTTATTTTTACCGTGAACGTCGCACAGTGGGTCCTCTTCATACATAATAGTGCTCAAAATACGGTTTTCAATTTTTGTCAATAAAAACAAAATAAAAATGCCTAACCAATATAAATATTATAACAAATATTATAACACAGTATTATCTTTCCTCTCTGTCTAACGGCCAAGTTACGGTACATTTAAGTTGTCTGTGTCATTGGTTTTTCATTAAACATGCGGAAGTTTTAATTGTGTGCAGTTTTATTTTATTTTTAAAAGTCAGAACTATATTCATTATTACTAATGGGGGCTATCGTGAACAAAATTTCCCTCGGAATTCTCTCCATCTTCAAAAATTCGAAACGACAATACTTCTGAACTGTTCATTGTAAACTGGCGACTGGCCTTTTTAAATGAGAGCCAAAGTCACTAGGAAACTTAATTCCCGATATCAATTAATTCCAAGGGAAACTTTCGACATTATTCGAGATGACAATTTTGAAAAATGGGAACAATTCCCAGGGAAATTTTATTCACGATAGGCCCCAATATTTTCATTTTCAGAAGCAGTTAGTATCTATTTATAACAGTTTTTACCATTTTTAACAAGACTCTGAATTTTGAGACTGCCATTAGACAGAGAGGAAAGATAATACTGTGTTATAATATTTGTTATAATATTTATATTGATTGGGCATTTTTATTTTGTTTTTATTGACAAAAATTAAAAACGGTATTTTGAGCACTGTTATGTATGAAAAGGACCCACTGTGCGACGTTCACAGAAAAAAATATATGGCCCTACATGGCAAACATCGAAGCCAACGAACACGAAAAAATCGAAATTTTTCGCCAACAGCGAGCGGCTCGCGAACCAGCCCCTACACGACGAAAACATAGCGAGCACGAACAAGTTCGGCGAGCATGTTCGTCGTCTAGGGCTAGCTTAACGCAACTCGTATACACACTTTGGAGATGATGAATGTTATGTGTATGTTTCGATTTACTTTCTTTTATGGGTTTTACCAATTCTGTTAGAGATGATTTTTGTAGTCTTGTTGTTTATTTTTGTTTTTCTCATATGTGTTGAATTGAATGAAGTTGATCAGTGATCACTGTTATTCCAGCTTTTGATTTTCGTGACTCGTGGGTGTTTACCTTTTTTAATTAAATTAAAAATAAACCATGCCGGATCCAAGAAAAAGTTCTCTGGAGTGGGAAATATTTATAAAGAGGAAGGAAATAAGGTTAAATGCAGAAAATGTTCTAGTGTTTATAAGTATTCAGGGAACACAAGTACATTTAATGTGCATATAAAAAAAACGCCCAGATGAGTTCCTAGAAATTGCCGAAGGGGTGGTTAATAATAATGATGACATTGTTATCCAAAGAACGAATGTTCAACCTTCAACAAGCCAAGCAGTGGCTAATATTGTGATTCCAACATTATCCAATCCAGAAGAATCGCCCGCGATTGTTAATGCCTTCAAAAATTTGGCAAAAAGTCGGAGATAATGCTTTACCTAATATTATAGTACTAGATTTTCAACCGCTGCAAATGGTTGAGAACGAAGGGTTTCGAAAAAAAAATTGCGGAAATACTTCAGGAGAGCTATGCTTGCAAGTCAAAGTCTTTAATGGAGAAACTAAAAGACATCGATTTTATAGCTTTGAGGCTTTGACATCGCACATTTGGATTTCAGATAGCAATAGCTGCTTTATAAGCATAACGGCTCACTACAAGAAGGAACAAGAATGAAAACATCATGTTTTTATTGCTTGTTAACAAGTTTCCTTTTTTTTTGCCACGTTATGAATAAATAATAAAAAATTTAATTAAAATGATTGTCTTTTTTAAGTTTTTCAAATAATGCATTTTTGTTTTCAACAATCGAGTTATTTAACTCGAGTTACTTAACTCAAATAGATATAAGTACATATGTATGTATACCGTCGTCACTGTAACTGTAATACGTCGCGTCGTAATCCCAGGAAACAAATTATTTTTGAATCTTATAGTAAAAAAAAAGGTTTAGAATCTAATGGATAAAGTTTCGAGAGACCTGCAGCTGTAGCCTGCAGCTATGAAAATATTTATATGGTGCTTTCGATACTCAAAACAAAAAAGACTTTTTCCTGCGGTTACCTACAATGTATTAGAACTAGTGGCGAAACGTTATTTTTGAACATAAAATTTCTTTTAAATATTTTCCATTCAACAGTATTTATCCGACAGCTTCATGGAAGATGAAAACCTCGAATTAACACCATCTTTAAATGCCAGAGGGTCTACCACACCACCAACTCTGCAAAGCATTGAAATTCAACCCATAGGAATTAATATGGAAGAATATGGACGACATTTAACATCCCAGCAGTCTTGTGCCACTGCTTCATCGCGGCCAAAAAAAAAGAACACACAATGAATTTGCTCAATTAGAGCACAGATAAAATTATATACAGATGTCGCAGCCGCAGGCCCATAGAAAAAACTGACATAAATGGAAATGAAAATCTTCATTTGGAAGAGCTTTTAAAAAAGCTGTTTTCTATTTATTATTTAAAGATATGAGAGAAGTGCTTTTTCTCTTTAAAATGTGTGCTCTCTGGATTCAGGAATAAAACCTATTTCGTCTGTTGCTCTTGCGTATTCAACTCTGTATTCTTCGTTTTTTTTTTATACGTCCAGACCATTTTTGAAGTAAAACTTCTTTTCCGGCGTTGGGGGTAAAAAATTTTCTATGCAGCTGTCAGTGACATGTCAAACCGTCACGCCATCCGTCAAAGACAGCGACATGTTTTTAGCATATGCAAAGTAAAACATGAAGTTGAATACGATTTAGAATTTACATATTTCAAATGGGTGCATTCAAAGATAAACATAAAACTATAGGTTCAGGCGCGCAATGGCTATGCAACCGAATAATTATTGACAAGCATATTGCATTGCAATCCAAATAAATTTTACCAACACCTAACCCTCGCATACAAAGTACTGGCCAAAAAGTTGGGTATATCCACTACCATTTGTATTCTTGCTGTCATAGACGGCATGCCATATGACCATCAGGTTGCCTGAAAGTTTTGAAATTATACTTTTTAATAATATTTATTCGCTTAATCGCACACGCCACCGACATTTGTTTTGGTATTTATAAATTTGAACGTCACCCGACTAATCAATCAAATACTTTAATAATTAATTTTACAAGAGTGCCGCTGTCAGTGTACTTGCTTTCCAAGTTGAATGGATACTGAATTAATGCCAGGTGACTACTAAGTTGCTCGGGTTTGTACGGGTTAATAAGAAATGCTTGTGTACATTACAAGATTACAACATGCTTGCCAATACTAGCACGTGCAGCCCTAGGGTAATACAAACAAAGCGAGGCAACTTGCTTGTCAAGTGGCATGGGAGTTTTGTACTTTTCTTCTCGATTTCATTTAAGGCTAGGCGCGCACATTCAATTTTTTGGAGTAAAACTTCTTTTCCGGCGTTGGTGGTAAAAAATTCTCTATGCAGCTGTCAGTGACATGTCAAACCATCACGTTATCAGTCAAAGACAGCGACGTGTTTTAAAAATACAAAATGTTTGTGAATTATGTGGTCGACCAATTTAACAAGCAGAAACCACTATCCTTTAAAAAAAAAAAAACAAACAAACATATCTTTTTGATATTTTTTTGAAGTAAAACTTCTTTTCCGGCGTTGGGGGTAAAAAAATTTCTATGCAGCTGTCAGTGACATGTCAAAACGTCACGTTATCCGTCAAAGACAGCGACATGTTTTTAGAATACAAAATGTTTGTTCGTAGGTTATAATCTTACAGAAGCTTTGCTTGAGGAAAAAGAAGTTTTACTTCAACCGCGCGTACGTCAGTACACACAATCTTTTTTATTTTTAATAGATTTGTTATGGGGACGCACAAGATACCTACATTTTCGATAGAGGAATCTTGGCAAAAAAAATCATATATAAGTTATCGGTTGCTTGCATTTTTTTGGTGTGTTTATCTGGGAATGGGAATTGGAAACTAAGGCTCGTATTCACCGAGCGCTCCTAAACGGCTCTTAACTTTACGAGGCTCTTAACTTGAAATTTCTGTGCCGTATTCACCAACCACTCGCAAGTGTTTTTCGAAGTTCGAAAATGAGAGCCACTCTCTCTTGTTCAGGCATACCCAAACTGTGAAATGTTGTGTAATGTTGTTATTGACAGCAAATGGATACTCTTCTATTTGGCATTGCTCACATGGATTCGAGTCAAATGCGTGCGTGACACACGCACAAGCGAACAAACTTTCGAAGAGAGCGCTCGTAAGTTAGGTAGGACTGGTCGGGACCACTCCTAACTTTTAAGAGCGCTCGTAGATCTTCACCAGGGATGGAAAATGAAATTTTTCAATTGTATTGAAATCTGGTATAAAATTGTACTGAAATAATGCCAATTGTACCGAAAACGAATTTTGTATGAAAAAATCAATAATTAAAATTTGTACAAAGTATTTTATTAAAAAAATCAAAGCAGAAATTATCAGTTTGTCTTCTTATAAAAAATATAAATACATAGCTCCACAGAAAAAAATACTATCTTTATTTTAAAAGTATAAACATAACTATTGTATTGTAATGACGAAACTAAAACGCACGATGTTCATTGTAAATAAAACAAAAAGCTTTTAGTGAATTTTCTTTATTATTAAATTATTGTTGAGTGCTATGTAACTGTATTATTAAAATAAATAAAACAAAAACACCTTTTAAGTTACTAAGTTAAGAAGAAGAAAAAACATTGAATAATGGTCTCAATTTTGCTGTCCAACAAAAACATATACCTTTGATTGACATAGTAGCTGACATTGAAGTTGCGCTAAAACATGTGGACACAAACAATGCAAACTTCATTCGGTCGTCGTTGTTGTTAGATAAAACGTTTAAAATAAAAAAACCTAATTCAATTAATATGAAGTTACAAAGCACTATCAAGTCGTTAAATAAAAAAGATGTTTTTATAACAAAAGCTGATAAGGGTAATTGTGTAGTGATTATTGACAAAAGTGATTATGACAAAAATATTCAGTGTTTAATTGATTGTGGTCCTTACAAAATCGTCCGTAACCCATTAAATAAAATAAAAACAATTACCAATGACGCTATTAACAAGTACACTGAAATTTTCGGTCCGGCCTGGAAGAGAAGAATGCGTATGACGTATAGCAAAGTGCCTCGTATATACTGTCTCCCAAAAATCCATAAGGATGGCTGGCGCCCAGTGGTCTCTAACATTAACGCACCAACATACAATCTCTCCAAATGGCTTGTTGATCAATTTAAAAGTATGCACTGTTTTGACAAGTTTTCGGTTAAAAACTCAATTGATCTAACCAACAAGTTGAAGGGAATCAAAATAAAGGAAGATGAATCGTTAGTTTCCTTTGATATAACATCATATTTCCCCAGTGTTCCACTAGACAAAGCATTATGTACTATGGAAGAATGGTTGGATAAACAAAACATAAACCCGTTAATGAGATTGGCATATTTGGAGCTAACTACACTGTGTATGAAGCAAACTTATTTCGGTTTTCGCTCAAAATTTTACCAACAAATATATGGTACGGCCATGGGTAATCCGTTGTCCCCATTCGTCTGTAATATTTATGTTAATGCTTTAGAGGAGTTACTCTCGAAAAACACGTCATTTCCATCTATTTGGTTCCGTTACGTCGACGATATCTTCGCGATTGTGAAGACGAAGAACATCCAAGAAACGCTTCAATTGTTAAACTCCGTTTGTGAAAATATAAAATTCACCGTCGAAACGGAAAGAAATGAATGCTTGCCATTTTTGGACATCATGATACGACGAGAATCAGACGGCAGTTTAAGCTTCGATATTTATCGAAAAAATACCAGCACTCAGCGATATATAACGAACACATCAAACCATCATAACACACACAAGCATGCAGCTTTCAACTCTATGATTAATCGAATGCTCAAGTTACCTTTGTCCAAAGAAAATTACATAAAAGAACAAAATTTTATATATGACACTAGACGAGTAAATGGTTTTGGAAAAAATGTGATCGATAGCTTATGTAAAAAACAAAAGAAAAAACTTAAACTTCTCGAGACGACATCTTTATCATCAAATGAAAAAACATCACTCATAAAACGTTTTCCCATTACATATGATCCATTTGTTTATAATAAAATAAAAAATCTTTTTAATGGCACCAATATACAATTAGTTCCAAAAAGCAATAATAAAACCAGCCAATTAGTTTTGTCAACTAAAGATACATTAAATTCATTAGAAAAACCAGGTGTTTATATTGCAGAATGTAATAACAAAAATTGTAATAGTATTTATATTGGGCAAACTCTAAGAGAATTAATTGTTAGAATAAAAGAGCATTTAAATTATATAAAAAATAACGAACCATATAAAAGCGGAATAGCCGAACATATTTTAGAATCAAAACATTCTTTGACTATTGAGAATTTCTCCCTTAAAAAATCCGAGCAAAATGTAACACGTTTAAATATTCTTGAGTCCCTTTTTTTATACTTGCATCGAGATAATGCTGTAAACAGAGACAATGGCCCATTTGTCTCATCTCTTTTTTCACTTGTTAATACATAATGATAATATATTTATTATTTTTCAATAGTTTCCATGTATCTATGTATAATATGTTATTATTAGTTGTTTCTTTGCTTTACTCTTGTTCTTAAATTGACACGTCTAGTCAGTCGACATAAAAACTGAAGATGATGCGCACATGCATCGAAACAATTGTCTTTATTTTTAAAAAATAAAAATTTGTGTAACTTAAAAGGTGTTTTTGTTTTATTTATTTTAATTTTCTTTATATTTTTGATTATCATAGAAGGATCTATGACAATTATGTGTGAAACAAAATATCGGCCAAATGCTCGCCACGCCTTCGGTGGCATACCATTATCCGATGGTTCATATTTTCAATGACTCTGAGACATAATTGAGGTTCAATGTCGTTAATTTGCCGAATTATCCCATCCTTTAGTTTGAATTATTCTTGGATTATTTACGTACACATTTTCTTTTAAATATCCCCAAGGAAAGAAGTCCAAAGGTGTCAGATCACATGATCGTGGCGGCCAATTAACATCGCCATGACGTGAGATAACACGGCCATTGAATTTCTCGCCCAAAAGAGCCATTGTTTCGTTGGCTGTGTGGCAAGTGGCACCATCCTGTTGGAAGCACATACCCAGGTCAATATCCTCAATTCACCATTCACGGTAACTGCTTGGCCGGCTAATTTTCTAAGAAGTACGGCCCGATGACGCCACCGCCGCCAGCCCATAAGCCGCACCAAACAGTCACTCTTTGTGGATGCATCGGCTCTTCAACTATTACTCATTTGCCCAAATGCGGTAATTCTGCTTGTTAATGAATTCACTGAGGTGAATGTGTGCCTCGTCGCTGAAGATGATTTTCTTTGTAAAGTCACCATTCACTTCTGTCTGTTCAGCCAAGCATTCGGCGTATTGACGACGCTTGAAATGGTCAGTAGGCTTCAGCTCTTGAGTCAGTTGAACCATGTAAACGTGTAAATTCAAATCTTTATTCAAAATTCGAATCAGTGATGCTCGTGAGATGTTCAATTTTTGGGCAGGGCGACGAGTCGCTGTTGTCGGCTCTTCTGCCCCACAATCGCGAACAACAGCAATGTTTTCCGCAGAATGAACTGGGCAAGCATGCACTACTTCTTGCACTAAGGCCACCTTCAAAACGTCTTGGACCTCGATATTTGCAATCACTGCACTTAGCTGTTAATTTTGAAGTTATGGCAAATTTTGTATCCCAATTTTTTAGAATTTGGAAAGAACTGCATACTTGATTCACTATTCCGCTCACTAGAGTATGCAAGACGTTCACATTCATAAATAACTATAAAAGGCCTATCTAATTATGCTTATTATTTTTTGTTATCAATCACACCCAAAAAAAAAACAAACTCAATTGTACCGAATTTTCCATAACTGATCTTCACTAATATTGCTTGGTGAATAGGTTTATGAGCTTCTTAAGTTATGAGCGCTCGGTGAATACCGGCTTAAGAAAAATTTTTTTATAAAAAAGACACCTACGGACCTACGTAGATATTTTGTTGCAATCAGAAGAAAATTAGGAACTTACGTAGGTATGTATGTCAATGCCTTTGGATGGATTTGTGAAATAATTATTACTCTCAATATTTTTATGTATTTGATTTTTGCAATTCCCATACAAATTTTTCTAATTTTTGTGCTCAATTTTTTCGATCAGAGCCAAAAACAGACACAGTATTGTTTGTTACTCCTACTTCCTACATAGATATGTATGTACATATCGCATGCTTAATGGAATACTGACCCATTAGGAGATAGGTCAAAATTGAGTTACGTACAGATACAGGCTTTTGCAAGCCTCAGATCTCATGAATAATTTATCATACTTTAAGAATACATGATTAATTCATGAATTAGTTTTAATTTTATCCGTCAACAAGTAGGACAAATCCTCATAGCAAGATCTTTTTTTGCACCTTCCCAAAAATCGTTTTTTCGATATGTATGTACATACGTATTTTGTATTTATGTTCATGAGGTTATGATGACACCTGCAGGTAGGAAGATTGGTTGTATTTGATTTGGTGCGATCTTTTTATAATGGCGAGTATTATATGGTTGACTGTTTTGGGTTTGATAAAAATAAATATAGGTACCTACATACTCGTACATAGGTAATTTGAAAAGTTGAAAAAAAAAATTGAATTAAATTAAATTAAATAATTAAACAAAATCCTAAAAAATTGTGGATACACGTTTTTTACGGTTTACTTTATTTGTTTTGTTTTAATTTTCGAGGAGATTATATTAAAAGCTGTATGTTTGCATGAAGAATAACTGTAGGTACGAGAATATACATTGTCCATGCATACATACATACGTAGTACAATTTTTCTATTTGTCTTTTCGAAAATGTATGCCTAGGAATTCATTGCATTCGTGAATATTTATGAAAAAGTGACAATTTTTCAATTAGATACAAACATATTTTAATTGTACACAAAGTTAATTTATAAATGTTACGCATTGTCAAATTAAATAATTTATACTACAAATTTCAATATTAGTCCATTTCAGCCTTAACAAGAAAACGTAGTATGTACATACATGCGAAGGTAGATAAGAACGGTTTTTTCTGTTTTCTAATTTGTTTTTGTAAGTGATAAAATAATGATAATTTTGATAAAGAAAAAATGGCCAATTTTTAGCTTTTGAATATTTTCTGCTTTTAGCCTATTCCAAATAAAATATCTGATGCATTTATACTGTAAAGTGTGTATTTGCTTAGTTCACCCACACCCACCCTTCATTCCATTTTACCTTTATTATTTTTAAAATCCATTTCATCGGTTTTCCACTTTTTAGTATTAATCGAAATTTTAATTTTTCATACTTTTTACTGCTCAATTTTTTCAAGCATTCACTAAGTTCTGTAGCTTCTAAGTATAGATTTAGGTTTTTTAGTTTTTCTAACGTTCTTGTCAAGAGTCCATTTACAAATTTTCGCGAGAAAAACAATAATCAAAAAGTTGGCTGTATCAAGTGTGTGCGTACGGCTCATTTTTATTGTCAAACCAATTTGAAAAATATTATTTTTTGTTTAAATACATTAACGCAAAATTGTAAACATTTTAGACATTTTAGTGAGTTACTAAGTTAAGTCAAAAATAGGATTTCGCTAATTTTAAACGATTTTATCATCTTACTATCTCTAAACATTTTAATAAAGTTAAAACCACAAACTGGCTACTTTAGCTTTAAGTAATTTAGTAAATTCATATGAAATCTGTAAAAAAATATCTTGGCAATTTTGAAAGAGTTAAATTGTATGTAGTACCCTTTGGCATAATGGTTGGTGCGTTGGACTGTCATGCGGAAGGTCTCGAGTTCGATTCTCAGCTGTTGCAAGAAAGTTTTTTTTTTCAGGGGTGTAGTCCCTCATGCGAAGAATTGACAAATTCTTCAAGAGAATCTCTTGTCATGGAAAGTGCTGCTCATTAGCCGTTCGGAATCGGCAGAAAATTGTAGGTCCCGTCCGTTCCTGGTAACACGCACACAGGAATGGTTGAGAGTTGTAAGTCACTAGGTCCTGGTTCACTCCGAGCTGTTGCACCACCAAATTTATTTATTAAATTTATTTAAATTGTGTCTTTTTAATGAGTCGTGAGTTTTTAAAAATAAATAAAATAATACAAAATGTTTTCGGAAGACGAAGATTTTCATATACAATTGCATATGATTGAAGACCCAGCTTTATGGAGAATTGTGCTCCAGACATATGTTTGACAAGATAGCAGTTCGGTTTTTAGTTTAAAACCTAAACTTCCAAGATCGAATTACAAGCCGTAGACTTCCGATTGCACCAGAATTGCAAGTACCTACTATTTACATTACACTTTTTTGGAGGAAGACTGAAATGGTCCAATCCAAAGTGGCGAAAATAATAAAACAACATTTCGAAAAAGGTTGTCAAAAATAAAGAAATAACAAAATACATTGAAAGTTGTCCTTTTGACTTTTGAGTTTCTGACATTTCAAAATATTAGGTCCGTTCCCCAGAATTAGTTTTGTTTGTTTTGTTAATTTTAACGGACTGTTCTGATTTAAATGTTTTCATGCACAGTTTTTAATAAAAAGGAATTAGTCTATTACTAGTTAATAAAACTATAAAAAAGTTTTCGAAGAGCTAGTAAATTACTAAAAGTTCAACAAATTGCTAACTAATAAAATGCTAAGTTCTAAATAATATGTTGTTTAAAATGTTGACCATATATGTTTCTATCATCACGTGTGAACGCTTGTTTCCTATTAATAAATCATATAATCTATTTATTTATCTAATAAAATTTTATTCAATTAAAAGCTCAAATGACCTCAACTCCAATTAATTTAATTCAATCACTACACTTAAACAGAGATAATTCTCATATATTCATTATTAAAATTTTATGTTGGGCTTGCATAGGTATTCAACTAAATGTTGTGAAAATTTGTGTAAAAGCTGAAATAATTCTCTTCTAATAGCAACCGATTCATTTATTGTCTGTACCGCCATTCTTACATTCATTTTTTGCAAGCTTTGGGCATAACGTTTTTATTTTTTCATTGTTGAAGATAAATTCGATTATCTTTCAGCTAACAATTCCATCAGGTGGTTTTTAAAATAAAAACAAACTATTCAACGAAGGTATATGAAATAAGAATATGTGCGTTTAGCCCAGGAACGACAGAGGTCTCATCAGTTAGATGCTGTCGTACCCTTCAATATCTTACTGATGAGCCCACTGTCGTAACTGGGCGAAAGCACTTTGGAGTTAAGGTCGCTTGAACTTCAATTTAATTAAAAACTTTGATATTATATTTTATTATTAAATATAAATTTTTCATTATTACACAACTTGAAAACCCAAGAAAATATATAAAAATAGAAGTCAAGGATGTAAGTAAATATTATGTAAGTACATCGAAATTAAGGACGGAACAAATATTGTCAAAACTTAAACCTATGTAATTACTGTTAGATTTTTACTAGGTCCGTTAAATAAAACTTATCACTCTTTTTAGTATTTCTTCATTATTTATACTTTCCAATTCAAAACAGTAAATCTCAATTTATAATCAGCTCAAATACTTATATTCAATTTAAATCACACCTGTTTAATAGCACAATCCAATAAGCAATACTTTTGCACACCTTCATAATCCAAAATCAACTGTCTCTCGCTCACCGTGAACACTCCCTTATATACTCAATTTAGTTGTTCTCGAAAGTTCTTGTCTTGGAATGTTCTAGGTGGTTGGAATAAGGGGAAATACATTTGACACTGGAAAAGAGCTTTTTGTTTCTTCCATAAATTAGATATGCAATTTTCCAACAGATAGCGCTGTAGTAGTATAAAGCTCTGTTCACAACATTGCCCCCTTCTTAAGATTGTTCGTCCCGAACAATTCTATCTCCACCTTCGCCACTGTATCGGTGCAGTCGATCGCTATGCACAACTTTTAACTTTCCTCTTGAACCTCTTTGAATTCAGTAAACGACATCATTTATTTTCGTGACGACAGTATAAGGGCCTTCCCAGTTTTGTTGAAGCTTCGGCGACAATCCCTTTAGACGATGTGGATTATACAGCCATACACGATCTCCTATTTGGAATCCTGTCGTGTTTGCTTTTGTGTCGTACCTTGGCTTCATTCGATCGCTATAAGCGCTCATTCTAGTCCTGGTCCTTTCGTGGATGTCGATTAGCCTCTCTTGTAGGTCACTAACGTAATCCCTTGTTTCCTTAGACTCTTGTGATGGATGTCCAAACCTTATCTCACTAGGCAGCCGTATACTTCTTCCAAACAGGATTTCAGATGGCGTTTGTCCTGTTGAGCTATGTATTGCACTTCGGTAGGCCATCAAAAATAGTGGTATGTGCCTATCTTAGTTTCTTTGGTAGTCGCCTACGACTTTAGTGAGGTGCTCTTTTAAGGTCCTGTTGAATCTCTCGACCATTCCATCAGATTGCGGGTGAAGTTGTGTTCGACTCGAAGTTTCTTCCTTGGTCAGAATGGAGCTCCATAGGCACACCGAAACTGCTTACCCAGTTAGTTACAGTCTGGTCGGCCACGGTCTTGGCTTCTTTGTTCGAAATAGCGTATGCCTCAGGCCATTTGCTAAAGTAATCCATTACCACCAGAAGGAATTTGTTTCCAGCATTCGTTTCCGGAAATGTGCGAGCCACATCAACAGCATCGGTGAGCTAACATTACATATATTGCATCATTTTTCCTTGCAGTGTTCTATCAGGTCCTTTGGTTGCAGCACAAGCGTCACGATTTCGGCACCACTTTTCAACGTCGTCTCTTGCATGCAACCAATAGAATCGTTGCCTCACCTTTTCTAACGTCTTATTGACTCCCAAATGGCCTCCTGAAGGTCTATCATGCATCTCTCGAAGAACCTCTTTGATTTTCGATTGAGGTAACACAAGCTGCATCACATAGTATTTACCATCAGCGGACTCCCATTTTCGCCGAAGAACACCTTCTCGCACATGAAGTGAGTCCCATTGTGCCCAATAGGCCTTTAAAACTGGACTCCTATCGGAGATGTCATTCCATGCGGGTTTTTCTTCATGTTCCTTCCATGCGAGAAGAGGTTCAATGTCGGGGTCTTCTTGTTGAGCAGATCGTATTTCTTCATTGCTCCATCCACAAATGGGGTCAGCCCTTATTCGCAGAATGTTGATGGATTCCTTTTCTTCTTTTTGCCTGTAATGCTTGCAATCTAGAGTCGAAAATCAAAAGTAATGCTAAATGTTTTTGGTCATTTCTGAACACTAAAAGAAAATCGATTGGCATTCCATCTAGTATATCATATAAAGGGGTTTTTTCTGAGAATACGAGTATAAGTGATATTTGTAATAATTTTGCGTTATTTTTTCAATCAAATTTCTCCGACCTAAACATAAACTATGATCAAAATTTTAGTAATTTCAATTCTAATTTAAGTGTGGGGAGCCTATGTTTATCTAAAGATGATGTGTTGACAGCTTTACCATCTCTGGACAACAGTTTCTATGTCTCTCCGGATAATATTCCACCATTTTTCTTAAAATTCTGCAAATACAATTTAGCAGCACCACTGTGCTATATTTTCAACTAGCCGACCCGTACTCGCGTTGCTTCGCAAATTGTAACTACGAATATTTTCTTAATATTAATATTAGCATATGAAAACATTTCTCAATGGGGTTGAGCATATTTGCTACACTAATATTAATTTTAGTTTATATGTATAACATACCGTATTGAATTAGATTCTCTTTCACACTTGAAAAAAAAGAGCTTGTTCATGTTTGTGCATATTATAAATATAACAATATAGAAAATAATAAAATTTATTTCAAATAAACGGGTTGACTACTTTCTGAGATCACTCACCCCAAACTTTAAAATGGTTTCGCTTTTAAAGAATAGTTCATGTGCACGGCACTGTAGTCAATTGAATGTCCATTTTTGTCACCCGAAATGCTATTGAGTGTTTTCAAGTAACTTAAAAAATAAAATGCACGACTGGATCGCACAAACTTGCTCTTATGTAAAAGTACTTTGGAATTTAAAATACATTTTATAAATATAAAACATGGATTTAATGAGATAAGAATGTTCAAATGTATGGAATTGCCGTCTGATTAATCTTTTTAATATTTAAGTATTTTTTTATATGACAAATTTCCTTAAAATTTTTCGAGAACAAAGTTTGGTATGCCAAATTTTAAGTATTAGGTAGTATAGATTTTAGAAATAGTTTTTTTTCGAATATTTTTATATACAATATTATTTTAAACTTAAGGGGGCTCCTGTTGAAAATTTTAGCTTAAAATCGTTAGAGCTGTTGATGAGAAAGTCAAAAAATCAAAAAACCGTTCTATGACAGGTACCGTTAATAACATTTTGCCCCAACATTTTTTTTTTTAACAAAAATGTAGTCCATGTCCAATATCCATAATATCACACCGTTTCGAGATAAATAAGATTATGCATTACAAGTGTATCGGGGGTACCGTTAGTCTTGGAGCTAAAAAAAAATTTCAAGTTCTCCTCTAGGGAATCACCGAAGACCCTTAACTACCGAGATTGAAGAACATAGGTTTAGTGTAGACATGGGTAACGCAGTAAAAATTGGTGCGCTGATACAGTAACTCAAGCGCACTTCACTGTATCAGCGCAATGCGCTAGCGTAGTTTGCGCCATAGCGCAATTTGCGCCATAACGCAATTTGCGCCGTAACGCAATTTTTGTTTTAACTCATTTGAAGCAAAACAGCGCAGCGCAGCGCAACGCAGCTGTATTTGGTTAACTCATCGTCATCATCATACAAACTTCGTAGCGCACAAGCGCACACAAGTTGTTCATCGCCGACCAAACAGTCTGAATGAGAATGGGGGTGTCTTTTCAAAATTTTTTTTTTTTCGTTCGAGGTGTGGAGACGTTTGTACTTATATCTTTGGTTTTGCTACACCAATTTTCAAGGTTAAGGTCTTAAATGGAAGATGGAATGTTTTCCTAAATATTGGTTTAAAAATTATTGAGGAGGGGCAAAGTTTTTCTTACTAAAAGCGTGAAAGGAACTCTTTTTGATTCGATTTTAAGAACTCTAAATTCAAATGTTGATGAAAAATTTAACAATTTAAAAAAAAATAAAGATGCAAATTAATTGCAATAATGCTATTCTACAAATGTGTCACAGGTCATTTTGGAATATATGAAACAGGAGAGGAGGTAGGGTGGCTTTTCTCAAATTTTCAATAAAAATTAAATTTTGATTAAAAATTTAATTAAAATCTTTGAAATATGCCGATTTAAATGGTTTCTAGGGCTTCTAACTTCAGTATTAGTTTTCAGATATTAATTATTGAAGTATATATTTAATTGAGAAATGTCAAACTTTATTTCTGTGTAAAAAAAAATTCAAAATGACAAAAAATTTCATACTAAAAAGTTGAATGACGCAAAAATCAATTCAATTCAAATCAAAAATTCAAATCAAAATTCAAAAGTTGATGAAAAATTTCAGAATTTTGAAAAAAAAAAATTACCATCTTCTTATTGCCCCAACCCTATTCTAAAGTAATGCTGAACAGTGTTTTACAATAAATTCGACAGGAAACACGCAAAAATTGGTTGAAAGGATTTGAAACGAAAAAAAATCGATTTTCATACAAAAAAGAAATAGAGATGGTTTCATAAACTATTTTTTTACTTCGAAAATATCATACAGATCTTTAACAATAAAGTCTTAATAGACATGGATACAATTTATGAAAAAAAATATCAAGTTTTACCCGACTACACTGAAAAAAATGTAAAAATAATTTGTAGTGATTTTTTGTACCCACTTAGTTGTGGAAAAAACTTAAGTAAATATAAAACCTCAAAATAGAAAATTAAAACTATTTTTTATTATTATTCAATATATTTTCTAAATATATGAAGAAAATTGAAAAGCAGAGAAAATTGAGGGCAGATATTATGTATTTTCTGATACATTTTTCTTAAGACTTGGTTTTTTTTTACACAGTTCTTGCTTCAGATATCACTCATTACTTTTGGCATTCATAACGGATTTTTACAAAATATCTTTCATTCGATTAAGAACAAGTAAACGCTTACATTGATGTATACAACGTGCATGTGCATAGCCTAAAAGCTTCGTTATAGTATATGTATAATGTGGAAAAAATTCAAAAAAATTTCTTCAATTTTTTTTATTTTCCAGGTAAATGCAAGAAAATTTTCAAAAATGTTCGATTTTGCTGCACTCTATTGACTATTACTCGAGAAATACTTCTTCCATCTTTAAGATTGATGTGTCCACGGATAGGATAAAATATCCCAACAAAAAATTAGGTTGCCATACAACTAGAAAGGTTTAGAGGCTTGGTTAGATAAAAAAATAAATTCTAGGCAGTATTGACAATTCTGGTCACATTTTCTAACCGATTTTAAAAATTAAAGTTTTATTATTTTCTTGAACAATCTGCGTTACCCAAGAGCTGCAATAAGTCTTCTGCAATACTTAAAAACGCGAAATCTAGAAAAAATCTAGCTATTTACTCTTTGAAATTCTTTGCCTGAAAATTAATGTATCATGGGTTATTTTAGAGTGTCGACTAGTATACATATTACATACATACATATATTGCTTAGACAACATGCTATATTTTGACGCAAAGACAATATTTCGTTCCAAATGTCACCCAAAGACCCTTGAATCAAAATTAAAAAAAAACAAATCTCGTCAGAGGAAAAATTCATTCTTTTTATCCATTATGATCGTTTCCATCCATCCTCCAAGTCAAACCAAACCAAAAGCAGAATTTTTTTGCAGAAAAAAAAAATAACGAACTTTTGATAGTAAAAAGTGGCAACCAAAGGTAACGGTGACGGTTCTGACGGAACCGAAGTTTGTTGGATGTGTGACATTGTGTGTTTCAGAAATCAGATACATACAAATACTTGGATATGTCTATATCAACATGATCATTAAGTGTATGGATTTCTCGCTTGGCAATAGGGGTCTCTTTTACAATGATTTGAGTTGCACACAGATAAATGTTTTAGGTATAGCCGTATAAAAAATAGAGGACAACTTTTTGATTTGTGGGATGTTGTGACAATACAAACAAAATTTAGTGCAAGTATGTGTCTGCGTTGCGGTTGCGTTCTTTCTTAGAAATATAACTTAATTTTTCATTTGGTCGTTTTATTTGTGCTAAGTGGAAGTGTTTTTGTTTACTTAACTTAATAAATTGTTTTGTGTGTTCCTTTGTTGTTGCGAGTTATATTATATGTATTAAGAGCTTTGGATTTAAAACGTAAGTAGAATGGCTAGCTATTTATTTATTATTACCTACATACTACCTAAAAAAATTATTTTAAAAAAGATAACACTAGGCAACAGTGTAACGGTAACATGAACAATTTCATTTAATTTTTATTCGTCTAGTCGTCCTAAATATAGATCCATAGATTAGACATACATCTTAGTTCAGGTTTTCGAGATATTACAGTTAGTTCGACACATGGCCGTAGCTAGAGTTGAATTTAAGGTAGGGCGTTGGTGATAACATGTAGGGCGGGAATAAAAATTGTACTTGATATGAAATATGATCTGATCTGCTAAAGGTCAATTGTCGGGAGGGAGTGATAGATAAGTGCTAAACATTCATTTATATAATGGTTTATATTATTATTTCTCTTAACATATGTATTATATTTAGTATACCTACATAGATAACAATACAAAGTTCTTTTATTAAAATAACTGAATTCCTTAATTCGATATATATTAAAAATATGAAGGACTTCATCCAGATCAACTGAATTGGTTCTTTTCTTTTCAAAGCCCAGGAATACCATGCCTGCCTTTCTTTCGTGACTCATTGATTGCAGTCAAAGTTGAAAACGTAGATTCACACAGCAGTGCTACATCATATGGTCGCCACAGATGCAAAAAGTTCATTATGTATCTTTGAACGTCTCTCGCTGGTTCAAAACATCAATTGTGTTTTCCTTTTTATTCTTGAGGTGACTTAAGAAAGCTTTTACCACAGCAGCCTCTTTCCTTGATGGAATTGTATGACCTAAAAAATCAGTTTTAACGCATTGCATTTTCCCAACAAAAATGACTTAGACCCGTTTGCTTAATCGAAAATTAATGTTTTATAAGTTTAATCTTCATTAAGAATTTTTTTGAGACATAAGCGTTGAAGTTGAAAATAAATATTTATGTTTCTTTTCAGCAAATGGGTCTTAGGATTTTTGTTATGACAAATTTAAAAGTATGTATTTATTTCTTGTCATAAAAGAGGAGCAATCAAAACTTAAGGCCAGTAGCACCAAATTGCAAATAAATGAATTTTTGCTAAAATTTTTAAAGTTTGTTGACCTGATAAATTTATCTGTTTTGGTTCGTTTATTGGCCTTCAAAGTGGCTTGGCCAAACTGTACAGTGTTCTGTTTTCTCACACTTACTTAAGCTTTTCAACGGTACCATTTTGTCTACATCCAACTTATCTATACTCGCTACTGAATTTAGTAGATCGTCGTTGTTCGAAAATCTCCTTTGTAATTTAGCAATTAGTATGTCCATTCGGAATCCCAAATTGAGCATCACTTTTTTAATGTCCACACTCTTGGCGACGTCATCAGCCTTAAATCTGTCATTTCTAATTTCATCCAAAGTCGTCAAAATCAATGAATAATTATCATGTACACATTTTGTTATGGCCAAGTGTACTGACCAACTCTGTTCTGGGAGCCAGCAAATCCTTTTTCCACCATATAAGGCAGCTATTTTTAAATGCTGAAAAAATTTATGTAACATGATGCATGGATCAAAAAATAAACGAATGAAAGTCATTTCCGAGATAACCCTTATGATTACCAAATGCAAGCGATGGTTAAAGCAGTGGACGTAAGGGATTTTTCGGCCCAATTTATTTTCTATCCTGGTCGCAACTAACAAAACTCTCCTACTCATTACACTTGCGCCATCATAGCATTGGCTTAGCATACAAGAGTGGTCAATGTTGTTTAACGTTAATTCAGTAAAATTGGCTGCATCAACTGTCAACAACGACTCATTGACAATTGCATCTTTAACGTAGCGTATTGCTATTGCAATATTTTCGCGGTTATTTTTCTTCCATTATACTAAACCAGCTAGGGTCCAATTCATTAATATCTTTAACAATGAAACTTCGTACTGGTATAATCATTTCTTGAATTATTTTATTTTGAATTCAGGTGAACGGTATGTTGCAATTTGTGTATATATGAGTAAGAGACTCTTTCAAATTTGGATCTTTCATGCAGGTGTATTCAAAAAAATTCTGAAATAATCCTTGTTCTTTTTCTTCCTACAAAATATAATTTTCACACAAAGCTAATTTATTGACAAATTGTATAACCTCAATAATAGACCTAACGTAGTACCTATTTATGTCTCTAAAGCTTTTTGATGTATCAACGTTTGCTAGTTGTAGAGACTCTATTTAATTTGTCCTGCCACATCGCCATAGCTTGGATATGGGAAATGAATTTTTCGTGTTTTGAAAAACCAGTTTTCGAATCAGTGGCATTACGATGATTTCTTAAGGTAGGGCATTTGAGGTTTTAAGGTAGGGCATTGCCCCTTAATGCCCTCCCCTAGCTACGGCCATGGTTCCACACTCCTGAGGCTAACACCTTGTTTGCTGTGGAAAAACTAAATAAATCAGTTTCTTTTTTAAATATTGAACTTTCCTAATTTTTTCATGCTGATTTTTTGATTCAGTGCATTCTAACCTATTGGAAAAGATACTTTTCATGAAAAATATTGTTATAAACTTAATTTTGTAATGGTTATTTTCGAATTCAGCGCATGAGCGCACCAAAATCTATAAAAAAAACTATTTTTCATTTGAATTACCGTTACAAAGTCAAAATTTGTTGCCTAGTGTAATTTAAGTAACAAAATTGTGAATGAATATTGCTGTTTGAGTCCCTTCCCTTGCCATTTCCTAGAATGTAAATTTAATACCTGTAAGTTTAATCAGCCTAAAAAATGATTTATTTCTTTTAAAACTGTTTAGGATTGAGGAAATTTAAACTATGTCCTCGATGCAAAAAAGCTCAGTTTGGCTTCATTTCGGTGAAATTAATTCTGAAAAAAAAGTTAAATGCAACTATTGTGGACAATTTATGTCCGTGACAAATAAATCCACATGTGCCCTTATTCGTCATCTACGAAAAAAGCATCCGACTCAAGAAATTAGGCGACAAGAGCCTCCATCCCCACAACCCCCAATCACTGTAGACCATCCTTCAAATTCAAATGAACTAACAATATCAGAACCATCAAATTATTCGCTAAATCCTTCAAATAACCACACTGCAATAGCTTCCACATCTTCAAATTCAAATACTACTCCCCCACCCAGATCCGTCAGATCACAACCTTACGTCACAGATTATTTTAACAGACCAATAGCATTAAAAAAACAAAAAGAAATAGACCAGCAATTAATAACAATGATTACTAAGGAATACCACCCATTTAGCGTCGTCCAGGATAAGGAATTTAAACAGCTTTTATTTTTATTAAATCCATCCTACAAGCTTCCAACAAGAAAAACGGTTTCAGAATCTATGATTCCTGCTCTTTATAATGAGACACTCGAAAAAGTCAAACTACGAGTCCAACGAGCGTTTGCGGTGTGTCTCACAATGGATGCTTGGACATCACGAAACCAGGACAGTTTCTTCAGTATAACGGCACATTACATTGTGGAAGACGAAACAAGAACCCACCTTGCCTCAGACCTGCTGGGATGTCAATATTTCACTGACAGACACACCGCAGAAAATATTTCGAGTATGCTTCAATCTCTTTTCAATGAATGGGAAATCCAAAATAAGGTTGCTATGATAGTTACCGACAACGCCGCAAATATAAAATCTGCCGTTCGTTTGATAAACTTGCGCCACTGCCCATTCATTAAACTTAATTGTGCAGGCAAGTCTAAAACTAATTCAGACGGTAACCGAAAAAATAAAAACGTTAGTAAGATTTTTTAATAAGAGTAGCCATGCCAGCAGTCAATTGAAAGCCACGCAGGAAAGGATGGGACTTCCCGTCCTAAAATTAAAGAACGATGTGCCTACTCGATGGAATTCGACATATGAAATGTTTTCTCGATTTCTCCGTATAAAAACGGCATTGATTTCCACCATTGCTGTTCTAAATTCATCTCCGGCAAATCAAAATGACCAGCTGGTCACATTAAGCAATGAGGAATGGTTAGTAGTTGAACAATCCGAAAAAGTCCTGCAAATGTTTTCTGTGGTTACCACAGCAATAAGCTCGGAAAAAAATGTAAGTGCTTCGCAGATCATACTTTTCCACAAACGAATCTCAAAACACCTAAGTACTTTTAACCGAAATCTTTGCGACTTGCAAATCGATGTCCAAAACTTAGTTCAAACACTAATAAATGAAACGCAAAAAAGATTCGGGGACATAGAGGAGAACGAACTTCTCTCGCAAGCAACTCTCTTAGATCCACGATTTAAAAAATTTTCATTTATTAGCGAAACAAAATTCAAGCGAGCTGTGGATATGCTTGTGAACAAGGTTGCCAATACCTATTTAGAAATACCACCAAATGCATTAACAGGTTCTTCTGTGAATCAGACTACAAGCTCTTCTAGCAGAGCAAATTTAAACCCACTTCCAAACACCAACCGGGAAAATGAACTTAACATGCTGTGGGAAGATTTTGATGCTGAAGTTCAAAAGCATACCAACCCCGCTAACCCATTGGCTTCAGCTATAATAGAAGTAGACAAGTATATTGATGAAAAAGTTCTTTCCAGAGTAGAAAATGGCGTTGAGCAAGACCCTTTAAAATGGTGGCACCAGAGGAAACACACGTACCTAAGACTGTACCAAATAGCGAAATCTCGTCTATGTATGATGGCTACATCCGTGCCTTGTGAAAGAATATTTTCTCATGCCGGGCAAATAGCTAATGAAAAAAGAGAACGATTAAAAACGGACAAAATTTCGCAGGTTGTCTTCCTTAATTATAACCTCAATAACAATGAATAATTCGTTTAAAAAAAATTAACTTAATCATAAATTCGTATTTATTTTAATATATGTATGTATAATTTTTCTTGAATAATTTTTGTTTTAAATGATTGATCATATTAAAAAAATGTCACAAAAATTAAAAAAAACAGCAAAAGCTATATATTGCATATTTATTTTAAACAAATGAATTAATGAATGAATTAAATGTGATATTAAATGAACGAATTAAAACTCAATTCATTAAAAAAATTTTTTGTTATTTTTTTTCTTGATGTAAAGTAAGTTCCATAATAAATCACAATTGAAGACAAAAAAGATGTCAACTTGGAGGGGTCTGGTCTAAGACGTTTAGTTTGGCTGCAAATCAGGTTTAAAGATAAAAATTGTTTTTTCGTTTTATGCGAATGCGATACGGCAATTGAAAGGTGGCACCCCCTACTATCCTAGATCATGAATATGCAAATAGTGAGCAATATATCTATTTCGCTTCGCCAAAAAATACAAATTTATCGGAAAAAAATGTGTGTAAAAAAAGTGTCATCTTATAAATTTTTTCCTTAAATACCTACTGTTCATTAATCCAAAATAGAATATTTTATCAAAAGTACCTATTAATTATGTAACATATTTTTTTAAAAGTACAAAATAATACTTTTAAAAGAGTAGTGAAAATCCCGTAAAATATTTTTCAATTAATTTTTTGGCGGGGTTTTTATTTATTTTTTCGGCGGGATTTTGCGATTTGGGATTTTGTGCCGTGGAATTTATTTACTCTCCCAAAATCTTTTTTTACCAAGTACCAACCTCATTCAAAATATTTTATTCTACAATTATTTGATTCAAACATCACCTACCAACACAGAATTTAACTGAATTTTGTTTGAAAATTCGGAAGATCGCGTTTGCAATAAGCACCCTGTTGTGAAAATAATATAGATATTTTATTTTTTTTTTATCGCAAAATACACACTTCACAAATTTTTTTTTCCTTAAAAAGTAAAAATATCATACACCATATCATGGAATTTTATTGAATTCCGTCAAACATGTGAAAAATATGGGAGCGCTACAAGGAAGTCAGCGCTTTTTTTATCTGCTTGAATGGTTATTGTTTGTGCAGCGCAGCGCTGCGCTTGTCAAAGCGCTATTTGAATATTGAGTTGATGAGTTGAACTGCGCTTTTGCGCCACTGAGTTACAAATTGATGTATCAGCGCACATAACGCAGTTGCTGCTTCAGCGCATTGCGCTAGCGCAGCGCTGCGTTACACATGTCTAGTTTAGTGGGTAAGGCTGTAGAGAGAGGTACAGACATACAGACGTACTGAAACATGTTTTTTGTGTACTAAATCGTCTTAAAAATTTTTATAAAGAAAAATGATATGCAAGTTATTAGTATTCAATAAAATACATTTTATAACGTAATTTAAAAATTGATTCGTGTATCCGTTTTCTAGATATTGAATTTTCAAATTTTGGTTAAAATCGTTAGAGCTGTTGATGCAAAATTAGTAAACCAAAAAAAAACGTTCTATGACAGGTACCGTTAATAACATTTCCCCCCAAACATTTTTTTTACCAAAATGGGGGAGAGTACGATAACTTAGGCGCCAAAAATTGATAACGGATTTTTGTAGAAGGGTCAAATACAAGCGTTTTTTACTATGGGAGGGGGGGGTCTATCTCGCCCCGTTTAAGAGGTAGGGGCGATTTTAGAAAAAATGACTTAAATTTAAAAAAAAAATATTAAAAAACAACGGCAACACTTACAATAAAATACTATACCGGTTTTGAAAACCAGAAGTCTGTTCTATAATCGTAAATTTAAATTAAATTATTTATGTCAATAGTTTTTGAAAAATTTGCATGCAAACTCAAAATTTTGTTAAAAAAAATGAAAAAAAAAAGTTTAGACCAATTTTTTTCAAAATTGTAAAATGAAGTGCTTAATTGGCTTTTTGTGGTCAATGCTACTATTAATTCTGAATCGAACACAAAAAACCGAATGGTTTTGTCCCTTCTAGTTTTTGAGAAAATCGAAAATTACTAAAACTACTTTTTATGAAATTTTTGATTTTTGGTATTTAACTACGGTGATTTCATTTTGAGGATTAATGTTAATGTGGTTTATTTGTATATAAAGTACAGCAAATCATTTAGGGTTACCAAGAATGCACCAGAGGGGGTAGAATTGCATGGCATTTCGCGTTTAATTCAGTCAGTTTGTGAGTAAGTCAGGTGTTACTTAAAAATAGTCAAGTCAATTTTTCAATGTTCAATGTATTAAAACCGTGTTTACAGGCATTTTGATCAAAACAAAAAAAATTATAGCAAGCACCTCCCGAATCTCTAGCCAATATTGAGGCCCATGGAAAAATGACCCGATAGATGGGTTTATTGCTCTGAGATTAATTTGTATATGGATTGCACCAGAGAAACTTTTAAATCATTAGTTTTAAGCAAAATTTAAGTAACGTAATTATTAAAATAAAAGATTAACTATGTAAATCATTTAAATGTAATTTGAATTTTATATACCCACCTACAAATTTGTAACTATATATTTACTTATGTATCTTAGTCTGTAAGTGTATAATATGCTCTGGTTGATGAATAAATAATAATAATAATATTGTATTCTTACAATTTTTGTCACCTTTTTGAGTTGGAGTTGAGGGGAGTTGACGCTTTAGTTGGAATTAGACCAATTTCTTCTAAGAACGCGATGCTTTTAAAATATTTTTTTTGAAATATTGAAAAGTTATTTAATTTAGGATGAAGTAGTGGATGCTTAGTCGCCATTCTTTATTCAAAGAAAAAAATACTTCACTCTTACAAAGGTTGAATAACGAATGACCTTCGTAAACAATAACCTGTACCATATTAGCATTAAAAATGTTAGACACAAACAATAAACATACATATTAATTAAGGAATTATATAAATTTGCTGCATTCGTACAGTAGTACCTAGGTAATGTGAATTTTTCATAATGTATTAAATTTTCATATCTGAACATTTTAAATGTGCAACTTCGGGCTACGTACATACATATATTTAGTAGACATTGGATATAGACCATAGGGTAAATTCAAAGTTTTTTTAAATCCAGATTCTGTAAATGCAAAAGAAACCTTGCATACACCCAACCTCGCACCTACCCCAAATCCTATAGTGTGCCCTGGCAGGGGGGTTGCAGGGGGGCAGCATGCCCCCCCATACATATCTCACTGTTTATACGCCGTAATGCGTAAGCAAGCAAAAAAAGCAAATATCCCATAAAAAAGTAGTTTTAGTTATTTTCAATTTTCTCAAAAACCAGATAACATAAAATCATCTAGTTTTCAGTTTTTGAATAAGAATAAATTAGAGCAACGAATTTTAGAAAAAATAATAATATATAACTTTGCAGTTTTGAAAAATTAAACTTTAAACTTTTTTTTTATGTTTTTTTTTCACCAAAATTTGAGTTTAAAACTCGTTTTTTCAAAAACTGTGCATAGATTCTACTTGATTTAAAAATTATCTAATAGATCAGAGTATTGGCTTTAAAAAAAGGTATAACACATAATTATAAGTATTACCGTTATTTTTTAATATTTTTGTTTCCATTTTAGTACCTTTTTTATAAAATTGCCCCTCCCGCCCAAACGGGGGGAGATAGACCCCCCCCTCCCATAGTAAAAAATGCTTGTATTGAACTGTTCTACAAAAAACCGTTATAATTTCTTGGCGCCTAAGTTATCGTACTCTTGCCCCAAAATGTATTCCGTGTCCATAATATCTCACCTATTTTTTTTTATCAAAATCGATAGAGCCGTTTTCGAGATAAATAAGATAATGCATTACGGGTTTTAGAGCTAAAAAAAATTTCAATTTCTCCTCTAGGGAATCACCGAAGACCCTGAAGTACCGAGTTTGAAGTAAATAGCTCCAGTGGCTTAGGCTCTAGATCGAGGTACAGACATACGGACATACAGGCATACAGACAAACAGACGGAATCGTCGGACCCACTTTATTCGTCTTCGCTATCATCACTTTGATCAAAATCTCGAGTTCGATTTTTTTTTTCAAATGCAGAACTTGCCCTATAGTTAGTACCTATTACCTATATCGCAAGTAAAAAGAGCCCACCCCCACATTGCTCAGCGATGTGACGATAGAATAAGAGAAACAAAAAAAATGTGTGTGTGTCGGTCAGTTAGATAAACTATACAATACAGAAAAATTGAATATGTAGGTAGGTAGGTAAAAGAAACTATTGAATGGAACAGATATTAAGAGAGAGAGAGTATCGGAACGGGAAGAAAAGAAAATTAAAAATGTTGGAATGATAATGACATGAAACAAAGCAGCGAACTCGCGACTGTGATAAAATCTAATTCCTGGATAAAATAAATTCAAAAAGTTTATAATTTTATAATTTGTTTTTATTTATTTCTCAGGTTGTATGTGTAACTTAGAAGTGATTTTGGGCTTAAAATTTGCGCAACAATATTGACTTTATGAAGCAATGCTAATCTTTGTCGATTATTGTATAGGTTTTAAGATATGAGTGGTTGTATAAGTCAACTAATGAAAAAAAATGGACAAAAAATATAAAATTAATAATATTTAAGTTTGACAAATTATTAATGAAAAAAAATTTAAGCCATAAACACTCTTATAACAATATAGAAAATAATAAAATTTATTTCAAATAAATCGATTCACTATTTTCTGAGATCGTGCGTCACAAACTTTAAAATGGTTTCGCTTTTATATAATAGTATAGAATTTTATAATTTGTTTTTATTTATTTCTCAGGTTGTATGTGTAACTAAGAAGTGATTTTGGGGTTAAAATTTGCACAACAATATTGACTTTATGAAGCAATGCTAATCTTTGTCGATTATTGTATAGGTTTTAAGATATGAGTGGTTGTATAAGTCAACTAATGAAAAAAAATGGACAAAAAATGTAAAATTAATAATATTTAAGTTTGACAAATTATTAATGAAAAAAAATGTAAGCCATAAACACTCTTATAACAATATAGAAAATAATAAAATTTATTTCAAATAAATCGGTTCACTACTTTCTGATATCGTGCGTCACAAACTTTAAAATGGTTTCTTTTTTATATAATAGTATAGATATAGATATGTCCTTGCAACAAGGCATATTTTTAGATACCTGGAAACATTCGTTTATAACTCCTTTGCACAAATCTGGGTCTAAGGGAGCTGTGGAAAATTATAGACCTATTGCTAAACTTCAGCTTATACCTAAAGTTTTTGAAGCAATCGTTAAAAATAAACTTTATAGTTTAGTTCAAAATCATATTTCCCAGCATCAACATGAATTTATGAGTGGAAGATCGACGGCAATATTTACAAATTACAGCCTTAATTGTTTGGAAAATCGATTGCAAGTCGACGTAATTTATACCGATTTTTCAAAGAATTTTGATCGTGTACAACACAACATTCTTGTAAAAAAACTTGAGCTGCTTGGCTTTCACTCTGCTCTCCTTAAATGGTTTAAAAGCTATTTGGTTGGACGTAGACAATATGTCAAAATTGGGGACGTCTTATCAAATGAAATTAAAAACCTTTCTGACGTTCCTCAAGGTAGTCACCTAGGTCCTCTCCTTTTTATTCTTTTTATTAATGATCTGCCAAATCATATTTCTTATTCCAAGTGTCTTCTTTATGCTGATGATCTAAAAATTTTTAGCTGTGTAAGATCTCCATTAGATGCCAGTAAAATACAAATAGACATTGATTGCGTAGTTGACTGGTGTAATAAAAATGGATTATATTTCAATATTAAAAAATGCAGTATTGTAACATTTTCAAAAATATTAAATCCATTTTGTTTCGATTACAAAATTGAGAATCATTCTTTAGAAAGATTAATGAATCAAAAAGATCTTGGAGTTATCTTTGACTCTAAAATGAGTTTTTCGCTTCAAGTTGACCATGTAATTTCTAGAGCTAACTCGATGTTGGGTTTTATTTCTAGAAATTCTAAGTCTTTTGACGATCCTTATACTTTAAAAAACCTTAATTTATCCCTTGTGAGACATGTGTTGGAGTATTGTTGTATTATATGGAATCCCTTTACACAATCTAATATCCATAGGATTGAAAAGGTTCAGAAAAGATTTACCAAATTTGCCTTACGAAAGATTTTTAGAAATTCGAATTTTCTTTCTTATGAGACCAAATGTACTTTAATTGACTTGAAACCTTTAGTGATGAGAAGAAAACTATATTCAGTGCTCTTTGCTTTCGAGGTTCTGAATTCAAACATTGATTGTTCTGATTTGTTATCAATGTTCAATATTTATGTACCTTACTGTAGTCTGCGACCTAGAGATGGTAATTTTCAATATGTTCCTTTCCACAACACAAATTATGCAAAACACAATCCAATAACTGATTCTTGAATTGCTTTCAATGAATTTGATGTTATAATTGATTTTAATAAAAGTAGGTTAGATATTAAGAGAGATATATTAAAATTGTTGTAAACTTTATTATTTAAGTTATTTATTGAATTTATTATTAATATTATTTTTGTATAATTTAAACTGTAATCTCAATAAAGTAATGTAACTTGATAGACGAAATAAATAAATAAATAAATTTGTGAAACTTTGGCATAGGGGAAGTGCCCGAAGCATGAAATAATGGAATCATTAGTTCAATACTATTTTAATGTAAATTCCAGTCTCCCATAGGGTCGGCAGCAATAAAGTCCTTCAATACTGTAACCATTCGATAATAACTAATCCAAAGTTTTTAATTAAACATTTCAAAAATCATGGACTGTTCTTCATCATGTAGTAAATTTACAAAATCCGTATTGTGCTCCTTAAGATTTTGAAAGATCAATTGTGATAAAGCTTGGTTAAATAAAGTATGAGCACGTACTGCTCTAGGATTCGCTCGTCCAGATGTTATATGATCAATAGTATTTTCTGCATAAATGGTAGAAAGAACTTCGCTTATCCCAGTTCCAGCCATGATATAGCTAATAGATCCCAAGTAAGACATGAGAGTATGAAAAGCACCCAACCTCACAACAACTAATACCTGATCAGATAAACACACAGCAGAAGCTATGTCCCGTGCCTTCATATACAGAGGTTGATAATAATTCTTTAGCATTATCCACGGAAGTTTTCATAGTTGTATAAATTGTATTATAATCACTTGGAGCCGCATTAATAAATGGTAAAAAAATAATTGATGACATATCAAAATCATGTGAATTGGTTAATAAATCCATAAATCCATTCCATCCTGGAAAGTTGTTGTTATTTTTAAATTTTAAATATGTCCAAAGAATATTCAATTTTCCATTTGTGGTCAATTTCTTAATATCAGGCTTAACTTCAGAAAACTTAATTATTATATTTGAAAAACCTGCACCTGAAGAAGCTGGATATATAGAAGAGGAATATTGCCTTTTTCAACAAACTGAGATTCAGGTGGTAGAATCTTCAAGCGTTTAATAGGTTGTCGAGGTTCTATACCATCAGCTGGAGTAACTATTGGAATACTTCCCATAAAATGGAACGTTTCTTTACCATCAACAGTGTTGATATTGAAGTCAGCATTATCATGCACAAATTGAACAAGGCTTTCAGGTTCTATTTTTGGTGGAGTTGCAAAAGTAGCTGAAGCTTCGTACAATGTAGCTTCTTTATATGAAGTCTAAGGATAAGGAGTGACAGATATTTATAACTTTTTTGGAACCAAATCTTCTATGAAACATCACATCATCACATTACATCATCAATCAATTTATTTATCGCGAATTGAACACTAATTTAGGAAGATCGAACTAATAGACCGCCACTTTGGATATTCGTATCCAACAATTTAATAGATTAAAATGAAAAGAAAATTAATTGCACTTAACAGGTGTGCCTCACGGTAGGTAAATTTCGAAATGAGATGGAAAAGTAAACAGATGATAATCTGTCAGAATTGGTCGTGTTCGAAGAAAATTGCAACACGGCAGCAATTAAAGTGCTACCACCGCACAGAGGAGTATTCGACCCCAAAATCCGGTCATAAGTAAAAAAAAAAAAAATCGGATTCGACCCGTTAATTTTTGCTTTTTGCATTCTTCAATACCCATGCTAACTAAAACCGGTTTCAAATAATAACTGTTGACCCCCTAATCCTCAAGATCTTAGTCTAAATCTAGTCAATTTTATAAGCTCACGCCACATAAGCTTATTTTGTTTTCTAATCATTAACACTGAAGTCTGTTTTTTTTATTGTGATTTGTGATAATTGTCAAAAATTTCTAATGGATGTCTAAGGTCAAGGTATGTACTTTATTTTAATACAGAAATTTCCATATATTTTATTGATAAAGTATTAAAAATTGAGATGACAAGAATGCATAGAAAAACATGAAAATTTATGTAATTTTCGGTGGAAAAAAAAGTGTTTTTGTTATAGTTCCGGGTACGATCGGGCAAACAGTTTTCTTTTATATTTAACTGTACATTTTTGTCATCTCATGTACATAAAAAAAAGTCACCCATCTTGTCACATTTTTTTTTAATGGGGTTTCTTAGTCTTGAGGTATTTTTAGTCAATTTGCCCTTTGTTGTTTAAAAAATTATGTTTAATTTAGATATATAACCAAATTACATTCAAATGATCTTTAAGGAAAGCAACAAACGAAAAAATTTCATGTATAAATAATTAAAATGAATTAAATAAAATTGAAAAAAAAAAATACTTAATTAAAAAATTTTATTTTTATCTAACCAGAAAATTTTTTTCAGTGTAACTTTTTAATGCATCATAAGTTATAAAATAATATTTTAGGCCAATTCCAATAAGAAAAACAAAAAAAATATTTTTGACCGGATTTTGAGGTCGAATACTCCTCTGTGCACCGGTTTCGTTCAGCGCAGGGTGGGTTCGGGTTATCGAATTTAAATTTTTATTGATCGCGCGCTGGATCAATTAAATTAAATAAATTTTGATAGATGTCGAATCAATAATAAAAAATACAGGGGCGTACTTCAATGGGCGCCAGGAAGTTTTTATCAAAGGTGAAACTTACCAAAACCTGAAACAAATGAATTTCCTCTTCTGAGTTCAATAAGTAGGCACGATTTAAATTTCGAAAGAAAAATTATGAATTTATTAGGGAAACCTTTTTGATTATAGGTGAAAAACCCTAAATTTTTTCAACTATTAAATTTACAATTATATAGAAAATTGGCAAAAGGCCGAATTAAGAAAAAAAATTGAATAAAAAACAGTTTTTGTAAGTGAATGATAACGTTACTTTGTACCGTACAACGCAAGAGAAACCGAAGATGACTTTGGGAAAGATTGCCGAAACACAAAGAAAAACTGGGTTTTAAGATACCGTATTTTCGGGACACGAAAGATTAAAAAAAAGAAGGTTTAGCGACGTATTTCTTGCCCAAACTAGCTTACTCAAACAACAACGATTTAAAGATTTTTATACACAAGGATACTTATCTTGTTCTCAAAAATGGGATTTTCATCTAGAGTTTTCTGGCCCACCTGCCCTAACTCTTGAAATAGATCCGTTTTTCCAGACTTTTCTCCTCACCAACAATTATAATCTGAGCCTTTCTCACAGCTCCAACGATTTCCTCACAAAACGATTATAATATTATCTTAAATTTGCTAAGAAATTAAGCGATTCTTTTCTTTCTTCTAAATAAGCTTTTCTAAGGGGATCGTTGAATTTTCCAGAAAATCAGTTGCCCGTGCAACATTTTCCCGCCGATTCCTACCTTTCTTGATACAAAGAGACGGCGTTGTATTAATCATTAATCATCCATTTCAACAATATGAAATCGAAAAGCCTAGCATTTATTAAACTCATAAAATATTTACTTAAAAATGCGCTGGATTTATTACCTTCAATTAAATTTGTAAATAAATACACTTAATTGATATTTAACTGGTGTTTTTAAATAGAATCCAGATGCTCAAATCTTATACACCCGAAGAACATAATTTTTAACTGATTTTTTAAAAGAAAAAATATTGGTGCGCCAATTTTAAAGTTTTATTATAGTATTATTTTTTTAATTTTTGATACGGAATATTTTTTGAAATATTTACCAGCAACATCATATAATAAAACGGCAAACATGTTTTTTGTGCTACACTTTACGCGGCCCACAACAACAGAAGGGGCATAAATTACATATTAAACGAAAGCATTTTTTGCATAGATGTGCATAATGCCAAAATTATTTAAATATACTACACAGAAATTGTTTAAAACAACAAATAAAAATTGCAAAAAAATGCCGGGACATCTGTTGCTGAATAGAGCATACATTTACACTATACTGTCATACAGTTACTGTCATACATTATATATATAATTATCTGTGGTTTAAGTTTAGGAAAAGTTAGAACCATTTTAACTTTTGCTTTTGTTGTTGTTTGGAAAAATACAGCACATTTTGTTCACTTTTCACTCTTTGAAGTTGAATGTAGTTAAGTCTTAAGCGCCCAATACACGATACAATTATTGTACCGATTATCGAGCGAAAACGAGAGGTTGCATACGACTGCTTTGATGGGAATCGTACCGTTTGTAACGTATGTGACGACCGTTTAAACCGATGCTTTTGTTTTGGCAGCTAGTTAGTAGGAGAAAAATGGTTTCAGTAACAGAAAAAGGATTCTGGTTAGAATTCATTGAAAAATACAGGTCGTTGCCTTGTCTGTGGAATGTTTACATTCCAGATTATAGCAACAAAATATTAAGAGAAGCAGGACTGCAGGAGCTGGCTGAAAAATGCAAGGAAATAAACCCCAACGCAAATAAAGACTTCGTCCGCAAAAGAATAGCAAATTTGAGAACTTCCTTTGGACGGGAGTTCAAAAAAATTTCATCATCAAAAGGCACTGGCAGTGGAGCAAGTGATGTGTACATACCTATTTTGTGGTACTTCAATGAGCTTCTCTTTTTGAAGGATACCGAGGCAACCAGAGAAGGAAATTCATCGATGACAAACTCTGCAGATGAGGAAGAAGTAAGTTTCTTTTAAGTCATATTTATACCCACTTTAACTAAATATGTATCTTGTTCCTAGGATACTTTTATTGAACCTGTGACACCTAGAACGAGCAGCAGTAATTCAGCAATATTACCAAAAAGAAAAAGATTGTCATTGGACCAGCAAAAGAAAATTTTTTTCGAGAAGGCAAGTGAATTTATGTGCCAAAAAGATGAGAAAAAAAACGACGACGAATTCGATATTCTTGGAAAAAGGTTTGCTGAACATTTTCGGAACATGGAGTTAAATCAACGTCTTATTGCTGAAAAAATAGTTTCGGATGTACTCATCAGTGGCAGGTTAAACCAGTTGACAACATTCATCCTTTACCCAGATGTCCAAGAGATCCAAGAACCGCATAAGCAGTCTTTTGTTATAAGTGGAAATTCATTTGTTCCCCACTTTCAGAACTCAACATCATCTTCAAGCAATGAAGACCAATTGGTTTACTTCAATCAAAACAGGGAATAAATAATAATGTACTGTACATACGTTTTCTCAAGACTGTTTATTCGCTTTTTAAGAAAAATATTAAATAAAAAGTTATTAACTGCAAAACCACACATTTTATTTTGAAAGGCCACCTTGCCTTCGTTGTTATAGTAATCCTTTAGTTTGTTTCTAATCTCCTTTGCTGAATTAGATGCTCTTCCTGGATTGTATGTTTCTAAAGGTAAAAACTCATCTTTTTGACGCCAAGCTTCAGGAGCTATAGTGCCACTTTCTATATCTTCTTGATCAACGCATTTTTGGGTGATATATTCTAAGGAATTTGCTCTTAAGAAGTTGTGAAGAGCACAGCAAGCTAAAATAACTGCATCTGTGTGTTCCAGATTGATTTTAATTGGTTTTTGAAAAATTTTAAAGCGGGAACATTATATCCCGAACACATTTTTAACGATTCGACGAGCGCGGCTCAGTCGATAGTTGAAAATTCGTTCTTCTTTTGAAATTGTAGTTTGTGGAAAGGGTTTCCATATATTCTCAGATAGAGAAAATGCTTCATCTCCAATGAAGCCATATGGACAAACGTATCAAGAATTTGGCAGTTTTTCAGGTGGAGGGATATGCAGTTGATGATTTTCCAATTTCTCAAAGAAGTCGGTTCTTCTTAACACTCCTCCGTCGGATATCCTACCGTTGGTACCTTCATGAACATAAATAAATTCATAATTTGCGTTAACTATAGCAAACAAAACGATGCTAAAAGTTCCTTTACGCCGCACCTCCATTAGCAATATTTATTTCTGACACTATATCAGACACTATATCTGAAGTTTATATTTCTTTAACTCTGTGGGCAAATTATGTCGTGATTATTCATTCCTCGCTATAATCTCACCAGGTAAGTCACGTCATTTGATTTTAGCGATAAACGCAGTGGAAAAACTGGAAGAGGCAAAACGGGAAGAATACAAAAGGACCTTGAAGAACATTTGCTCCAAAACATAATTGAGTAGTCCCACAAGCATGAAGTCTCTGAATGCCCTAACTAATTTTGAAAAAATGAATCAAAATACTTACTATCTTCAATGTTTAATTCTTTTAATGTTAATTTTGGCCTGCAAGCAAACAAACAACATTATATATGTACTTCAACAGACAGTAAATGGTAGAAAAATACATCTTGGCTTCACAGGACATAATTTCTATACGAGGTGAAAACATAACATTAGTTCGTCAATGAAATGAAGGAATGTTACATGAAAATGTGGGAATTGGTGTCAAGACTCGACGTCTTGTGAGAAATTTGTGTCTAGTGAAGTCACAAGTCATGAAACGTCAAAATTTATATCTGCATTTATTTCTCCTACGAAGACAAGAAATAAATAGTAAAAATAATGTCCAAAAATAACAAAAATCGAGACATAAGGGGGCTCCACAAGAAATATTGGCTACATGACACATTTCTTGCAATCATTTATTTCAAGTGGAGGCCCAGTGTTATAATTGTAATAATATGAACCACTGTTTGGTGGTTTAGTGATTAGGACATGCTTCCCGTCCATAGCGCCAAGGCAATTTTCAGCATCCCATTGTGTTTTGTATCCATTGGCAATGGCTTTCCAGTCACTTTCAGAAGATGAAAACTGAAATAAATTTTTTGACTCCTATCATTTTACATTATATTATGCGTTAAAATAAATTTACTTTTAAATATCTCTTCTTTAATGTTTTGTATATTGCCAGGTAAGTCTCTGGAACAATTTTTTCAACAGCTTAAGGAGATATTCGTGAACTGAATTGGAGATCACTATAATCATTTCCCGTGGCTAAAAATCGCAGTGTTAAAATTAATCGCTGTTCAGCCGATATAGGTGATCTCATTAAAGTGTCTTGTTTTTTTATATAAGGCTCCACTAAACTTAGAATCTGCCGAAATTGCCTTTCATTCATGCGTAAATAGCATTTATAATCTTCGGGCTCAGTTAATTTAAGTTTCTTAACCAGATAAATGTCCGAATGTAATGCTCTTTCTAGGAGCCACTTCTTGGCCCACTTTCTTTTTCTTCTTTTTTCAAGTTTCTCGCTTAATAATACACTGGCACATATTAATATAACTTTTTTTCTTCTCTTTAAGTCACTACTGATTTAATTTTTGCCACAATCTCAAAATAAAAACTCTAAACAAAGAATGGAAGATGAAAATGAGGAACTTTTTTGACAGTTGATGAAATCGTGAGCTAGTCGTATGGTGTGTGTGCTCACTTTCGATATCGGTACAACTCAAGTCGGTACGATAGATTGTACCGTGTATTGGGCGCTTTAGAGTATTAACTACATCTATCAGGCAATTTCTGTGTTAGGCTAGGCGCGCACATTCAATTTTAGTTGCACAACTGTTTCGTTGCTTATAGAAAACAGATGAACTATTTGGTTGAATGTCCGCGCAGGTTCATATAATTATATGTTACACAAAATAGCGAACTCGTTTTGGGCAATCGTTTAGTTTGTGTCAAAACACCAATTTCTAAGTTGCTCGAACCAAGCAGTTGCGAAACTAAAAATTGAATGTGCACGCCTAGCCTTAGTGTTTTCAAAAAGTGAAAAAGTGAAATTTAGAACCATTTCAACTTTTACTTTTTGTGTTTTTCGAGATGGAAGATAAAAATTTTAATTGAGTTGGAAAAAGAGAGCATGTAGTTCTAGCTTTATTCTATGCGTTACTGTTTTCAAATCTTACCTGAAAATAAAATATCCCCCTGCTGACAAGAATGCGTTAACAAACAAACAAAATATCAAATTCGAATTAGAGCTGAGTAAATCGTTCATTTCAAATGATTGAATCGTTCAACAATCGATTACGAAAATGATCCGATCAATTCAACCAACCGATCATTCGATCATTTTCATTTCACTGAAATGATTCAATACTGTTCCTATTCGATTTTAATTTCAATTTCGATGATAAGATTGACTTATGGCTTTAATAGTTCTCACAAAATATTCTATTATTGTAACCCATAAATTACCAAATAACATCGAATGATGCCTACATGGATTAAAAAGTGTCAAAAAAGTGTCAAAAAAGAAATACACTTTGTACGTCAAAGCTGAATTATCTATTTATCAAGTCATAAACTGTCAAATTCCATCAAAGGATGGCTAAGATTTCGATGGATTAAAAAACGTCTATAAATATCCAAAAAAAAAAAGGTATTTTATTTGTTGCTCCGGGAAAGAGCAATTTTAGGGCTTTCGGCTAACATTCGGTACGAAATACTCTTTTTACGTCATAACTGAATTCGTCCTCTATTCTTCAAGCCATAAACTGTCAAATTCCATCAAAGGATGGCTACGATGTCGATGGATTAATAAACATCGAAAAATCCACATTAAACATACCGGATTCTGATACATCAAATAACATCAGTTCAACCCAACAATTTTTTTTGCGGCCTACAACATCAATAAGCAATCTGCAGCGTGTCAAAAATCTGCAATGTGTCTGAAATGTGAATAGGTTTGAAAGTTTGTTTACCATTAACTGTTTTCCTTTGGACTCCCGGATTGAGTGCTTAGTAGGTACTTCTCATTGCATTCAACAATTTAAAAAAATCATGAATTCTCTGTCTTTTATTGAATGATAATGAATTAAATAAATAAATTGGCACTCCAATTTCGAGAGCTGGGTCGGCTAGTTTCATTTAAATCCCTTATTCCGATAATGAGAAAGTCAAAAAGCGAAAAATTATTCTATAGCAGCTATGCAGCACAACGTGGTGGATAAATGGGAATGAAGGGAATCAGTGAGCATTCTGCCAACGCCCTCTGTCAGTGAGAGTGTGCAAGAGAATCCCAAACAGTCAAATCCTCAGCGTACACATTCGACCTTTCAAAAATTAAAATACAAAAAAACTTTCTAGTGTCCATTTATTTAAGAAAAAGCTAACATCAAAGAATAAATTGCACTGGAAGGATAACGGCCGCATTACTGCAAAGCATTATACTTGGGAGGAAACAAATTTAAAGAATGCTAAATACATCCCTTGCACATTCGAATAGGCTTTCAATGAAAACAAGTTTCGCAAAATATACAGAATTGTAGACAGTTTCAAGAGCTAACATGGATGCATCACCTCCATTTTCTAGTCCAGTTTTTACTATCTGTTCATTAAATGTAAGTATATTATAGATTATAACATTTCCTTTTTCTAAAACCGAAAAGGCAGATTTAACTTCTTTGTCTGATTGATGTCCGGATCTAGCACATACACTTCCAAACTCTAAATAGAGCTGCTCAAATAGTGTATTTACCCTTTTCTTAAAAACTACGGCTTGCTTGGAGAACATAGTGGTGGCAGCAACGTTATCAATTCCTGCAATTGTTTTAAAATTTGCTAGTATTCTTTCGCCATCAACAACAATTTTCACAACAGAATCAAGTGCACATTTAACAATTTCCTTTAGCTCTTGAACTAAAGCAGGATTAGCGCCGTTCCTTAGCGCATTGCGAGCAACTTGATTAATATCCTTCAAGGCATTTGAATACTCAGGATCGCCTTTTGCGGTAACTCCACAATTTCGATTTTCACTTTGTAGTTGGATTGGGCTGCTTTGAGCATCTCTGACTGCTTGTAATGATTCATTTGCGGATTTTTGAACATCGGAGAAAAAAGCTGCGAAACCAGTTTCAATAGCTAAACAATATACTTCAAGTGACACTTTCGCTGCTCTGCCTCCAGCTTTACTACCGTCATTGAATAAGCTCTCACCGGAATTAATTATATTTTGAAATGCAAATGCTCCTTTTTCAATATAAGCAATTGCGGATAAAAGACCTTGCCTAGCTCCATCATTTAAAAGATTCAAAGCTTCTCCAATTCCTCGAAAGAAGGGTGATCCGGAATTGTAGGCTATCGACATGCCATCCACCAATGATTGCTGCGTAAGTTTTCTGGCTCCTTCAGGGTTCTGACCAACAATTTTTTCGGCTGCTAAGACTCCCTCGAACATTGTGCTTCTAGAACTTGCCAACATTTCTATAGCATTGGAAAATCCTTCTCTAAGTTTTATTGATGCATCACCATCAGTATTGGCGTTTATATTTTCTTCGAAAAGTTGTTTAATAAAATTGATCGCATCACGGTAACTCTTAATTCCTGGATCTAACCATTTTTCGATATCATCTAGTCCGTCTTCGATATAATTGGTAATTTTATCAAAAATGTCTCCAGCTTCTGATTGTTGGGCAAAAACAACCAAGACCGCAGCAGCAACCAAGCAAAAATATCCCGAAAAGTTCATACTCGTATTAGAAGCCACACAACTGTATAGGTATACTGACGATTAACTGAACTCTTGAATGCTCTTTTATACCTTACAACAATCAGCAAAATAAGACACCTGTGTTTAAATACAAAACAAAATCGAATACACGTTTTTTCCACCGCAGATTAACTTTTTTGTTTGCTTCCTTATCAAAAAACTTTCAATGTTTAATTATCCGCATGATATTTCCCTTTTTTATTTGATTTGAATGGAATGTATCGAAATGTTTGCCTATTCCTACGTACTTCTTAAGCCAACATGAGATCATGCATAAGATCCAAATGTGTGTCTCAATTTTCAGGTCAATGGAGTTTAATACAGGGAATGGAATGGGATTAATAAAGTACAGACTTGAAGTTCCGTTTCCTTAAAATAATACTTCTATTTCCGAACAAGACAAATACACCTTTGTTTTTGATTTAAGAATTTTTTGTGTTGTATTGCCTCTTGCGAGAATGTGACAAATCTTTAAGCATCTCTTGTCATGAAAAGTGCCTCCCATGTAAGCCGTTCGGAATCCGCAGAAACGAAAGAAAAGTCGTCAGGTGTCACACATCATTATCGTTAATAGAGATGAATCACACAACACAACCCATAGTAGTATAGTAAATCTTAGGAAGATTGGGGCAAGGAAAGATTCGTTTGGTAGTCCAGCTAAGGCATTCAGATAAATAGAAGATTGTCTTTTTGTCACCACGCATTATTGCCTTTCACCAAGTTTTACATTTTATTTTCAACATTTGGCAAAACGAGTTATAATAGAGGTAGAACGAACTTGCCAAGACGCGTAACGTAGATATAGATACTCTTGGAGAATTTGTCAATTCCTCGCAAGAGGCAGTACACCCCTGAAAAGAAATTTCTAGCAGCGGCTGAGAATCGAACTCGAGACCTTCCGCATGACAGTCCAACGCACAAACCATTATGCCAAGGGGTATCATCCCCAATGCATTCCAGTGGCTATTCCTCTTAGTTAGCAGCTTCATCGCCGCTAAAACAAGAACTTAAAGAATAAATACTATGATGAACATTTTATATTTCCTAAACACAATACAAAACTACCATACAAAAAGTATATCTTAGCGTTAAAATTTGAGCTACCAAATTCCCTACAATTTACGCAATACGAGAGCGTTTGACTACAACTTGTCCTAAATAAAGTCCAGCAAAATAATATGAAAGCGTTAGCGCAAAAACATGCGATAAAACAAGAGACACATCAGGTTGAATGAAAGAAGAGTAGGTATAGTAAGCACTTTAAGCAGGTAAATTTTGTGCTTTCTCGTTTTTGTCTATTTGTGTGAAGTAGAAAGAGCAACGAATGCGGCTTACTTGTGTTGTTATTTGATTGGGATTTAGGCTGGTATTCACCGAGCGTTCATAACCTAAGAAGCTCATAAACCTATTCACCAAGCAATATTAGTAAAGATCTACCAGCGTTCTTAAAAGTTAGGAGTGGTCCCGACACAAGATATACAGAATAGAAAGGTAATATTATATTCCCGCGCAATATTTTGTGTATCTTCTGCGCATGTACGTCATCAGAATTACTGTCGACTGACAGCTGCGCTTTTCTATGTTGTGTTTTGAAAAATTATTCGGTTAAATAAATAAATATGGCAGTTTGTTCTGTTTTTGGTTGTTCTACAAACAATAATAAAAAAAGAAAACAATACACAAATAAAGTGAATAATGTGCCTGTGAAGTTATTTCGTTTTTCAAAAGATTTAATGGTGGCAAAAGCTTGGAAAAGAAAATGTGGCAGAAAAGACAATATAAATTTGAAAACGGCTCAAATCATTTCACTCGGGATCAATATATTCGTAATTTACAACACGAACTTCTGGAATATTCGCCAAAAAGTTGTAAAAAACTTAAAGCCGACGCCCGCCATTCCAACAGAAAATCTTCCAATCGCCAGTTCTTCAAATAAAGAGAAAATAGAACCAAACAGCAAACGTATGGATCGCTTGGAACAACGACAGCGACGTTTGGACTTAGATGCTCTGCTGAAAAGCGCTGTTACAATTTTAATTCGCGAAACTAAATTGATTATTGAAATAAAATAATCAAACGAAAAGACGAGCAGAAATACGACGACGCGACCGAAACCGAACAACAACTAGGTATTTAATCAAAGGAGAGTACAAGAAACTGATGACGAACTGTCAAACTATCGACAGATAAGTTCAGCGAAAAAAAAAATTGCAACTGATAGCAACAATGTATGCTACCACCACGACTAGGCTCAGCAAGGGGGTGGGTTCGCGAATTATTTTGATGATGATTATTAATTAAAATAATAAAAAGAGTGAAGTAATTTATTTTCAATTTACGCAGAGGCGTAGCTGAAAAATGAAAAAGGGCGCCAGTAATTTTTGTTTTACAAGGAAATTACAAACCTTTGGAGCGAAACCGACGGTGAAAGATATTTTAAATAAAAGATTTAAATTTATAATTCCGAATGGGAATTTGAAAATTTTATTGAATTGCTTGGGAAACCTTGCAATTAAGTAGGGCTAAAACCCAAGATCTTTTGAACAGTAAGAATACAAAAAAATGAAATTATTAAGATGGACCGTTAACACTCGGTCCCGAAAGCACAAACGGTGTTAGAAAAACGGGTCGCGCGTTCCGTAATATCGGAATTTTTCGAGAACAAAAACCAAACGAATCTTAAGATGAACTTTCAAATGAAATTATCGACCGACAATAAAATTTTAAATAACAATAATAAAACCACTATACTTAGCTTTTGTATTACTATACCACCAAATTCCTCGCTATATCCTTCGAGTTAACTTCAACTTTTCTCTGCCAAAATCCTCCTGTGTTTCTTCAACTTTTAATCCTTTAATTTTCCTTCTCTTATTTGAAAATAAAACTCCTTTTTATTTTAAAATAAAATTTCCTTTTCTTTTCCTTTTTTTTTCTGCTTTCAAAAAAACTTTGTTCCTTATAATTTTTATTTGCTCTTGTTAGCTTCAATCTCCGTAAAGAAGTGTTCTTCCAGGCTTTCACCTTGCCTGGAAGACTTCTTCTCTTTTTCAAACCCAGTGCTTTCCGCCAATCAGTGACGTGGGCTTCGATCGCGTCATTTATCAGCAACACTCAGCACATTGGCGAGAGTGCGCCAACGCAGTTGGAACCCATCAGCCTCCTCGTACTCGCACTTTACACCCAGCTTTATGCACAGTCATCAGCATTGAATTCGCCGACCTCCGGTATGACTTTCCAGTGGCGGGCAATTCAATGGGTGCATTCAGCCACCTAACATCCCCATACAAGTTTTTAAACAAAATTTTTTTGAAAACCAAAAGAAAAGGAACTCAATTTTGTCTAACATAAAACTCGTAAAGAAACACTGGAAAACCTGTGCAAAGAAAGTTGCTATAATTTATAAACTACATTTAGAGGAAGTTGGTGGTAATTTTCTACATCGCGAATTTACTTGATTCGTTGGGTTTTTGTGCAGATTTGGGGAATTATAGGGACTAGCCGTTAACGTTCCATCTTTTACATACATAAAAATATGTTTTAGGTTGGGCACGCAGCCATTCTCACAAGGAGTAACTTCAACATTTGGGAACAAAATTTCGCCAATGTTACTTTTTTCGCTAGTTTACACAGACCGCCCGTCTGTCTCTGTGACCAACTGTCACTAGCAATGGCGATTTGAACAGACCACCCGTCTGTCGTCCATTAAGTTTCAAAATTGAACACGCTGATATTTTGTTTCTTCAAGTTACTGAGCGAGTGAACCGATGGCTGATGGACCATGGCTGCCCTTCTCTCTCTCAGTAAGTTGAAAGAAACACCTGCTTGAAGAAAGTTATTAAGAGAAAGGAATAAGGATAGGGGACCGAAAGAATGATTCTTGTTACGGAAAATTTTACCGTAACAGCGCTCCTGTTGAAGAAGTCCAACTCTGTGCTATTTCCCCTGAAGAAGAGCACCTTGAACCCAGCATGTAAGCATAAAATCAAAAGCATAAAATTTGTTTATATTAAATTCCATTTCCAAATCATTAGACCTGAAGTTGCTGCTGCTTTTGACTCAAGGAATATAATGAATACTATTGCAGAACTTCAACAAAAAATAATCACGCTTGAGGACGAAAAAATTTCCCAAAATTCAAAAATCACGGCCCTAATGCAGGAAAACTATAATCTTAAACAAGAATGCATGGCAACAAACTCCATTTTCACTCCCACACAGAAAACAAAACTTGGAAAAAAGAATATACGGATTAAGTGGAGTATAGACGAAATATCCAAATCGGAATAAAAAGAAAGGTAGGCCCAAACACTCCTGGTACAAACAAATGCAAAAACACCAGCATTCAGTTGGCCTCAGAAATGGAACAATACAAAACCGGGAGGCTTGCCGCCGATTTCTGAGGTCAACCCGGCGAACCCCACAGGCGGATCACTAGTGTGAAGCAGATACGTGGGAGAGTTATGATCCCCTCGATATCGAGATCATAACAGCGCCGAAGAAAAGGAAGAAGAAGATAGACGAAATATCCAAATGTATAGCAATCCATGCCAGTGGCCCCAGAGCTTACCGATTTTTACTACAAAAGGCATCCAAAATTGATATCAATCATGGGTTTTTAAACACTGTTTTCAATTTAATGAAGAATGCTAATTTCTCACAGCGTGATAAAGTTTGCATTCTAATGGCAGATGAGATGAAGATTAGATCCTGTTACGAGTACGAAAAAAAAAACGGATACTTTGTTTTCGCCGGTTAACTATGTGCAAGTTATAATGGCACGAGGGATTTTTAGCAATTGGAAGCAGCCACTTTACTACAACTATGACAAAAAACTAACAAAGTCTTTAATGGACGCTACAATTGTAAATTTATATTCCATTGGATATCAAGTTGTTGCAATAACAATGGATATGGGTGGTGGTAACAGGGGTTTGATGAGAGAGTATGGAGTTAATGAAAACAAGCCGTATATTCAACACCCAACAGAACAAAACGAAAAGGTATTTATATTTGCTGACGTTCCCCATATGGTTAAATTGCTTCGGAATCATTTCCTTGATGAGGGAATCTTCATTGATAACAAGCACTTGACACACGCTCCGTTGATTGAGATTCTTGAAAATGACAAAAGCGATTTGAAAATTGCACCTAAGCTTTCATCAGAACATTTAACTGTTAAACGCAGCAAGAGGCAAAAGGTAATACCTATTTAGTTATTTATTTTTTTCTAATTAAAAATTTGTTACAGGTAAAATACGCAACTCAACTCTTTTCGCATACAAATTCGTGCGCTTTAGATCGAATGGGAATGTTAGGTATTCTAAAAGCTCCTAATTGGCAAGAACTATCGGAGCTAATCAATACTGTAAGTTCATGATACTTTCTTACATGTAATTTTAATATAAATATTTTTTTAATGCAGATTGATGCGTGGTTCGACACTTTTAATTCAAAAGCTCCAAGAGTAGATTCAAGACCAAAAAAAGCGGCTTATGGACTTGAAATTGATTTGCAAAAAGAAATCCTATCTAAAATGAAAAGCATTGTGCTAAGGATGCGATTCGGAAAAAAAGCTGGGTTGCTCCCTTTCCAGCAAGGAATTTTAATGAGCATAAGGTCTTTAATTATGCTATTTGATTACCTGAAGGAATCGCAAGATGTTTCTTATATCCTTACTTACCGGCTTAACCAGGATCTCTTGGAAATGTTTTTTTGGAGTGATACGTGCCAAAGGTGGACTTTACGATCACCCAAGTTCACTTGAATTCATATACCGTTTACGTTCCTATTTACTAGGTCGAAATGAAGGCATTATATCAGACTCTTCAAACGTAGAGTCATTTAATGGAGAAGAAGTTCAAATGGATGTTGACCTTAACAATGATTCGGTGAACGTGGATCAGGACCAGGAGAGCACTCTGCTTACGTCAGAACTTTTATCAATTTTGTCTGATTCTGAGATAGTAAATGAAGACAACAATAGCCTTACTGTTTCAAACAATGAAGAAGAAATGTCAGATGTAAAGTACGATGCTTTGGAGTACCTTGCTGGATAGCTTTTAAAACGTTTTAAATCGAAAATTCCAAATATAGAATTTCTTGCTGATAAAGAAGATAACAGAGGTTTGACATGGACAAATATAATCAATGAAGGGGATCTTCAGAAGCCAAACGAATCCTTTATTATGCAACTGAAGAAATTAGATTCTATTTTCAAGAAATTTAACAATACCCAAGAAGAATACGATCTCGAACCATCTAACAATTACATAAAAAAATTATTTTCTTTAGCAGCCGACTGCTCTTTGGACTCTGAAATTATAAAAACCTTTTTTCGCTGAAAGATGTATTTTAGGATTAGAGTTCAAAATAAAAATATAATAAACAATGTATGGAAGAAAAAAGATCAACTTAAAAGAAAATTAAATAAAATCTGTTCTTAAAGTTACATATAATATAGTAAATTGTACTTTTTTTAAATGAGTGTACGATGAAATGAAAAGGTAAGTTGAAGGTGTTGCATTTAATCGTTGTGATGAGTTCTTATTGCAATCTACATCTTTTGACATTAACTTTTATGTATATTAAAATGAATTTGGGAATATATAAATCTTTAATGCAGAATGAGTTAATTTTGGTGTAGAATTGCAACGAATTAAGGAAGTACTTTTATATTGAAGTTTGCACTCACTTCAACAAATGGAATTCGAGTGACGTCACACGAAAGAGAGAGATAGGATAACGACATGCGCAGTATACTATAGCTTGAACCAATTCAGTTGGCCAACGGTCGGTTGCGCAGAGAGAGGATTTAAGAGAACAAAAATGGTACGCAAGATATTTAATGAGTAAAGATTTTTCCTTAAATCTTACAGTGCCTAACTCAACTTTGCTTTGACAAATAGTTTAGGGATTATTGTTTATTTCTATGTTTTATGATTTGTGGCTTTGCAACAAAAAGGTTCCGGGGGCGTTATGTTTATATTTATTTTATGGTGTTAGTGTTCATTTGATATAAGTATTTACTATTGTTTGACCTGTGGGGTTTTGGGATTAATTGTAGATTAGTGTTAATTAGTTGGATTAGTGTTTACGAGTTTGAATAATTTTTACCTACAAGTTTTTAAGAATTTATTTTACCTTAAAATAATTATTATAAATTTGTACTTCAGAAATAAATATAAAACATAATAATAAAATAAAAACAATATAAATAAGAATAATATAATTTAAATAATAAATGTTCATTTACATACACTTAGTTTTAAGAACTAATGTCGCTTTCATAGTCGGTTGAAGAATCGTCACCTGGACTATTTATAATTGAATCCGAAATTGTGTCCCACGTCAGGTCGTGAGAAAAGTATTCGTCCTCAGTTCTTATGGCTTTTTCACACACTTTTCGCCAGTCTTCAGCCGTTATTTTTGAAAATTCTTGCTCTGCTAATTTTTGAACATCCAATAAATTGAATGCTTTCACAGAGAAGTTTCCGGTTGTTTTGAGTTTTTTGTAGCTAAATCCGTTTCTTCTTTTTTTTTTATAATTCACTCGCGCTCAAGGGTATGTTACGAGACCCTTATAATGTTTTAAACACAGCACGGGCGAGGGAGAAATTAGCAGGGGAGAAAAAGGAGGTGTCGATGAACATTGGTTTTGAATGTTTTCAAATTGAAATGGCAAGGGGAAACTGTGCCGGGTAAGTTATTCCATAATCGTGTTGTGCGACTAAAAAACGAATCTCTTTATGTGACGGTACGACGTAATACTTATGTTAAACTGCAGATCTTCCTGAACTCGTTGTCTCAACATTTTTAAGGATATCATCATTTTTTCCTCCTGGTGGAAGTTGTGCATTATACGCCGAATAGCTGCGATGTCAAATTCGTCTAGTCCAGTTTTCCACTTCGTATGCTGCACTTTTTTATTTAGTGACTGCACAACGCCTGTCTCTTCGTATTCCTTAATAATCCTTCTGATTGAACGTTCAGAAATTCCAGTAGTTTTCACTGTTTGCGTTTTTGCGTAACTCACAGGATTTTCAAGAAACGAATTCTTTGCTTCTTCCAGTTTGTCATTATATATCTTAACAACTATCTTACGCGCCTGGCTTCCAATAGGTTTTCCTTTTCTAAATGGATCCATTAAAATTTCTTTTAAATGTATTTCAATATATTATTCTTGGTTGTTTTTTTTAAACTGAATTGCAAAGCAAAGCAAATATCATTTAAATACCTTAATTCCCTTTGATGCAAAAATTCATTCTTAAAAACTCGTAGTTAAAAATTGTTCAAACTCGTAAACACTAATCTAACTAATTAACACTAATCTACAATTAATCCCAACCCCACAGGTCAAAAAAAAAATATATCAAATATACACTAATGCCAAAAAATAAATATAAATACAACGCCCCCGGAACCTTTCTGTTACTAAGCCACAAATCATAAAACATAGAAATAAACAATAATCCCTAAACTTTTTGTCATTAATCCTATGTCGCAGCTTGCAGGTAGTTTTTCTTGCCTAACCCGATTGCATTTTGCAATAGAATTATTTTTTTATTATAGGTGCACTGAAATTTGTCCCACTAATAAAAACAAAAATTATTAATTTTATTTTTTCGAAGTAAAGTTTACACCTAAAAATCTTTTCCTTTTATCTCACCAGAGATGAAATAGTTTTTTAGACATCAAGCTATGAAAGAAAAGTAAACCATGATCATATCTTATTCAAAGAAAGTCCATCACTGGAAATTCATTTCTATTTTACTGAGAGCGAAGCTATAAACAAAACTCACCCTCCTAAGTGCTTCAGTATGATCACAGCAGCGTCATTGACAACAACGCTTGCATGTACATCTTTTTTTTCTTTTTTTCAGTGATTTTTCTGTCTCTTTAAGAATTAAAGAGTAGAGTAAAGAAATTTAAAGAGACCTGCGCAGTAGAATTGCCAACTGAATTGGTTCAAGCTATACCTTGTTTTCTGTATATCTTGGTCCCGACCACTATTACGAGCTTCCTCTTCGAAAGTTTGTTCGCTAAGGACGTGCCACGCACGCATTTGACTCGAATCCATTTGAGCAATGCCAAGTAGAAGAGTATCCATTTGCTGTCAAGTCAAGACTAAAATTCCACAACATTTCACAGTTTGGGTATGCCTGAACAAGAGAGAGTGACTCTCATTTTCGAACTTCGAAAAACACTTGTGAGTGGTTGGTGAATACCCCAAAGATCTAATATTTAGTTAGATATTAAGGCTGGTATTCACCGGGCGCTCTTTAAAGGCTCTTAACTTTACTAGGCTCTTAACTTGAAATTTCTTTGGGGTATTCACCAACCACTCACAAGTGTTTTTCGAAGTTCGAAAATGAGAGCCACTCTCTCTTGTTCAGGCATACCCAAACTGTGAAATGTTGTGGAATGTTGGTCTTGACAGCAAATGGATACTCTTCTACTTGGCATGGCTCACATGGTTTCGAGTAGGGATATTCACTAAACCTCGATGTATCGAATCCATTCGATGTTCACCATACGAGACATCGGATTGATCCGATGTTTTGCTTAGTAAATTTTCTATTCGATTTATAGATGTTTTTTTTTTTTAAATCGAAAAACTATGACAAAGAACATAAAGACTTATTTTTATTAATTTCATTCAGGTCGGTGAATATGAGAATCGGCTCTTTTACGAGCAACTGAGGTTACGCATACTTTTGCAAAAATTGAGCATTGACTTTTTTCGAATTTGTAGAAATGACAACTAAGCAACAGAGAAAACGCATACTTTTGCCAAAATGTGTGCATCAGCTCTTTTTTGTCTTTTGTTCTTGTCTTTGATAAATTTCTTAGGTTTAGTCTTTCATTTCACTGTCCTGCCTGACCTGTACTGCTTCACATACTTGCTCTTACTCTCACTCATCTACAGTGCGATTTGTGAATCGAAATTTACCTTTTTACGCTAATCTATATTTAAAACAATTAAACTGATCAAATTTTGTTTGGAATTTTTAAGGAACAGATAATACTTTTGCTAGCGCATATTGTTAGTTTCCATTTGTTAAAGTTAAATAAAGTAGGTATTCGATTTTCGATGTTGAAAAGACATCGATGTTTTTAAGCGATGTATCGGAAGACATCGATGCTGGTTTCCGATGTCTAACATCGAATAAAAACATCAATGTTTTTCTTAAGTTGACACCTCTAGTTTCGAGTCAAATACGTGCGTGGCACATGTCTAAAGCTAGCCCTAGACGACGAACATGCTCGCTGAACTTGTTCGTGCTCGCCATGTTTTCGTCGTGTATGGGGCTGGTTCGCGAGCCGCTCGCTGTTGGCGAAAAATTTCGATTTTCTCATGTTCGTTGGCTTCGATGTTCGTCGTGTAGGGCCATGTTCGCGAGCAAATCTTATTTTTACCGTGAACGTCGCACAGTGGGTCCTCTTCATACATAATAGTGCTCAAAATACGGTTTTCAATTTTTGTCAATAAAAACAAAATAAAAATGCCTAACCAATATAAATATTATAACAAATATTATAACACAGTATTATCTTTCCTCTCTGTCTAACGGCCAAGTTACGGTACATTTAAGTTGTCTGTGTCATTGGTTTTTCATTAAACATGCGGAAGTTTTAATTGTGTGCAGTTTTCTTTTATTTTTAAAAGTCAGAACTATATTCATTATTACTAATATTTTCATTTTCAGAAGCAGTTAGTATCTATTTATAACAGTTTTTACCATTTTTAACAAGACTCTGAATTTTGATACTGCCATTAGACAGAGAGGAAAGATAATACTGTGTTATAATATTTGTTATAATATTTATATTGATTGGGCATTTTTATTTTGTTTTTATTGACAAAAATTAAAAACGGTATTTTGAGCACTGTTATGTATGAAGAGGACCCACTGTGCGACGTTCACAGAAAAAAATATATGGCCCTACATGCCAAACATCGAAGCCAACGAGCACGAAAAAATCGAAATTTTTCGCCAACAGCGAGCGGCTCACGAACCAGCCCCTACACGACGAAAACATAGCGAGCACTAACAAGTTCGGCGAGCATGTTCGTCGTCTAGGGCTAGCTTAACGCAACTCGTATACACACTTTGGAGATGATGAATGTTATGTGTATGTTTCGATTTACTTTCTTTTATGGGTTTTACCAATTCTGTTAGAGATGATTTTTGTAGTCTTGTTGTTTATTTTTGTTTTTCTCATATGTGTTGAATTGAATGAAGTTGATCAGTGATCACTGTTATTCCAGCTTTTGATTTTCGTGACTCGTGGGTGTTTACCTTTTTTAATTAAATTAAAAATAAACCATGCCGGATCCAAGAAAAAGTTCTCTGGAGTGGGAAATATTTATAAAGAGGAAGGAAATAAGGTTAAATGCAGAAAATGTTCTAGTGTTTATAAGTATTCAGGGAACACAAGTACATTTAATGTGCATATAAAAAAAAACGCCCAGATGAGTAAAATAATGATGACATTGTTATCCAAAGAACGAATGTTCAACCTTCAACAAGCCAAGCAGTGGCTAATATTGTGATTCCAACATTATCCAATCCAGAAGAATCGCCCGCGATTGTTAATGCCTTCAAAAATTTGGCAAAAAGTCGGAGATAATGCTATACCTAATATTATAGTACTGGATTTTCAACCGCTGCAAATGGTTGAGAACGAAGGGTTTCGAAAAAAAAATTGCGGAAATACTTCAGGAGAGCTATGCTTGCAAGTCAAAGTCTTTAATGGAGAAACTAAAAGACATCGATTTTATAGCTTTGAGGCTTTGACATCGCACATTTGGATTTCAGATAGCAATAGCTGCTTTATAAGCATAACGGCTCACTACATAGAAGGAACAAGAATGAAAACATCATGTTTTTATTGCTTGTTAACAAGTTTCCTTTTTTTTTGCCACGTTATGAATAAATAATAAAAAATTTAATTAAAATGATTGTCTTTTTTAAGTTTTTCAAATAATGCATTTTTGTTTTCAACAATCGAGTTATTTAACTCGAGTTACTTAACTCAAATAGATATAAGTACATATGTATGTATACCGTCGTCACTGTAACTGTAATACGTCGCGTCGTAATCCCAGGAAACAAATTATTTTTGAATCTTATAGTAAAAAAAAAGGTTTAGAATCTAATGGATAAAGTTTCGAGAGACCTGCAGCTGTAGCCTGCAGCTATGAAAATATTTATATGGTGCTTTCGATACTCAAAACAAAAAAGACTTTTTCCTGCGGTTACCTACAATGTATTAGAACTAGTGGCGAAACGTTATTTTTGAACATAAAATTTCTTTTATATTTTCCATTCAACAGTATTTATCCGACAGCTTCATGGAAGATGAAAACCTCGAATTAACACCATCTTTAAATGCCAGAGGGTCTACCACACCACCAACTCTGCAAAGCATTGAAATTCAACCCATAGGAATTAATATGGAAGAATATGGACGACATTTAACATCCCAGCAATCTTGTGCCACTGCTTCATCGCGGCCAAAAAAAAGAACACACAATGAATTTGCTCAATTAGAGCACAGATAAAATTATATACAGATGTCGCAGCCGCAGGCCCATAGAAAAAACTGACATAAATGGAAATGAAAATCTTCATTTGGAAGAGCTTTTAAAAAAGCTGTTTTCGATTTATTATTTTAAGATATGAGAGAAGTGCTTTTTCTCTTTAAAATGTGTGCTCTCTGGATTCAGGAATAAAACCTATTTCGTCTGTTGCTCTTGCGTATTCAACTCTGTATTCTTCGTTTTTTTTTTATACGTCCAGACCATTTTTTAAGTAAAACTTCTTTTCCGGCGTTGGGGGTAAAAAATTTTCTATGCAGCTGTCAGTGACATGTCAAACCGTCACGCCATCCGTCAAAGACAGTGACATGTTTTTAGCATGTGCAAAGTAAAACATGAAGTTGAATACGATTTAGAATTTACATATTTCAAATGGCTGCATTCAAAGATAAACATAAAACTATAGGTTCAGGCGCGCAATGGCTATGCAACCGAATAATTATTGACAAGCATATTGCATTGCAATCCAAATAAATTTTACCAACACCTAACCCTCGCATACAAAGTACTGGCCAAAAAGTTGGGTATATCCACTACCATTTGTATTCTTGCTGTCATAGACGGCATGCCATATGACCATCAGGTTGCCTGAAAGTTTTGAAATTATACTTTTTAATAATATTTATTCGCTTAATCGCACACGCCACGACATTTGTTTTGGTATTTATAAATTTGAACGTCACCCGACTAATCAATCAAATACTTTAATAATTAATTTTACAAGAGTGCCGCTGTCAGTGTACTTGCTTTCCAAGTTGAATGGATACTGAATTAATGCCAGGTGACTACTAAGTTGCTCGGGTTTGTACGGGTTAATAAGAAATGCTTGTGTACATTACAAGATTACAACATGCTTGCCAATACTAGCACGTGCAGCCCTAGGGTAATACAAACAAAGCGAGGCAACTTGCTTGTCAAGTGGCATAGGAGTTTTGTACTTTTCTTCTCGATTTCATTTAAGGCTAGGCGCGCACATTCAATTTTTTGGAGTAAAACTTCTTTTCCGGCGTTGGTGGTAAAAAATTCTCTATGCAGCTGTCAGTGACATGTCAAACCGTCACGTTATCAGTCAAAGACAGCGACGTGTTTTAAAAATACAAAATGTTTGTGAATTATGTGGTCGACCAATTTAACAAGCAGAAACCACTATCCTTTAAAAAAAAAAAACAAACAAACATATCTTTTTGATATTTTTTTGAAGTAAAACTTCTTTTCCGGCGTTGGGGGTAAAAAAATTTCTATGCAGCTGTCAGTGACATGTCAAAACGTCACGTTATCCGTCAAAGACAGCGACATGTTTTTAGAATACAAAATGTTTGTTCGTAGGTTATAATCTTACAGAAGCTTTGCTTGAGGAAAAAGAAGTTTTACTTCAACCGCGCGTACGTCAGTACACACAATCTTTTTTATTTTTAATAGATTTGTTATGGGGACGCACAAGATACCTACATTTTCGATAGAGGAATCTTGGCAAAAAAAATCATATATAAGTTATCGGTTGCTAGCATTTTTTTGGTGTGTTTATCTGGGAATGGGAATTGGAAACTAAGGCTCGTATTCACCGAGCGCTCCTAAACGGCTCTTAACTTTACGAGGCTCTTAACTTGAAATTTCTGTGGGGTATTCACCAACCACTCGCAAGTGTTTTTCGAAGTTCGAAAATGAGAGCCACTCTCTCTTGTTCAGGCATACCCAAACTGTGAAATGTTGTGTAATGTTGTTATTGACAGCAAATGGATACTCTTCTATTTGGCATTGCTCACATGGATTCGAGTCAAATGCGTGCGTGACACACGCACAAGCGAACAAACTTTCGAAGAGAGCGCTCGTAAGTTAGGAGCAGCGTTACCACTTCCGGAAAAAAAGTCGAAGTAGATTTGAAGAAAAAAGTGAAGTAAATTGAGAAAAATTGAAGTAGATTTTAAAATGACTTTTTACTTGCTTTTTGAAAAATTAGAACTCGAGATTTTCATCAATTGACATTACAACACGAAAAAGTAGGGATTCCGTCTGTCTACAGGTCTGTATACTGTACCTCAACCTGCAGCCTAAATGATAAATTGAAATGTTTTTTTTTTTCTTAGCTCGGTTTCTTCCATACAGCCATTATGAAATATCTTATTTATTTCGAAGACGGCTCTAATGGTTTTTATAAAAAAAAATATCTTCAGACCATACCAACAATGCAGTCCACATTTTAGTAAAAAAAATGTTATTAACAGTACCTGTCATAGATCCTTTTTTTGATTTTCTACTTTCTCATTTCTGACTCTACCGATTTCGATCAAAATTTTCATATAGGAGCTTCTTTGATTTTGAAATAATTGTATACAAAACATTTTTTCCTTAAATGTATCTACATATATTATTAAATATTTAAAATTGTCAATACATTTCTTTTAATGTTAGAGAAATTTGTATAGTTATAAAGAATTAATTTACTAATAAAACACACGCAAGCGAAATTTTCATAAAATTCGTGTTTCCATGCTTTTAAAATTACTCATTTATGTATTTTTATTGTGTTGACATAAATTTTTTTTGTAATTCTCTTGCTACATACTACCTACAGTGAAGTAGAGAAAAAGAAGTAGATTTAGGCTTTTTTTTGTAAAATTGAAGTAGATTGAAACAGAGATTCTTAAAATGAAGTAGATTTCAGTATTTTGCTGATGGTGCGAAGTAGGAAGTAGATTTTAAAATATTTTGAAAAAAAGAAGTAGATCTACTTCAATTGAAGTAAAGTGGTACCACTGGTTAGGACTGGTCGGGACCACTCCTAACTTTTAAGAGCGCTCGTAGATCTTCACCAGGGATGGAAAATGAAATTTTTCAATTGTATTGAAATCTGGTATAAAATTGTACTGAAATAATGCCAATTGTACCGAAAACGAATTTTGTATGAAAAAATCAATAATTAAAATTTGTACAAAGTATTTTATTAAAAAAATCAAAGCAGAAATTATCAGTTTGTCTTCTTATAAAAAATATAAATACATAGCTCCACAGAAAAAAATACTATCTTTATTTTAAAAGTATAAACATAACTATTGTATTGTAATGACGAAACTAAAACGCACGATGTTCATTGTAAATAAAACAAAAAGCTTTTAGTGAATTTTCTTTATTATTAAATTATTGTTGAGTGCTATGTAACTGTATTATTAAAATAAATAAAACAAAAACACCTTTTAAGTTACTAAGTTAAGAAGAAGAAAAAACATTGAATAATGGTCTCAATTTTGCTGTCCAACAAAAACATATACCTTTGATTGACATAGTAGCTGACATTGAAGTTGCGCTAAAACATGTGGACACAAACAATGCAAACTTCATTCGGTCGTCATTGTTGTTAGATAAAACGTTTAAAATAAAAAAACCTAATTCAATTAATATGAAGTTACAAAGCACTATCAAGTCGTTAAATAAAAAAGATGTTTTTATAACAAAAGCTGATAAGGGTAATTGTGTAGTGATTATTGACAAAAGTGATTATGACAAAAATGTTCAGTGTTTAATTGATTGTGGTCCTTACAAAATCGTCCGTAACCCATTAAATAAAATAAAAACAATTACCAATGACGCTATTAACAAGTACACTGAAATTTTCGGTCCGGCCTGGAAGAGAAGAATGCGTATGACGTATAGCAAAGTGCCTCGTATATACTGTCTCCCAAAAATCCATAAGGATGGCTGGCGCCCAGTGGTCTCTAACATTAACGCACCAACATACAATCTCTCCAAATGGCTTGTTGATCAATTTAAAAGTATGCACTGTTTTGACAAGTTTTCGGTTAAAAACTCAATTGATCAAACCAACAAGTTGAAGGGAATCAAAATAAAGGAAGATGAATCGTTAGTTTCCTTTGATATAACATCATATTTCCCCAGTGTTCCACTAGACAAAGCATTATGTACTATGGAAGAATGGTTGGATAAACAAAACATAAACCCGTTAATGAGATTGGCATATTTGGAGCTAACTACACTGTGTATGAAGCAAACTTATTTCGGTTTTCGCTCAAAATTTTACCAACAAATATATGGTACGGCCATGGGTAATCCGTTGTCCCCATTCGTCTGTAATATTTATGTTAATGCTTTAGAGGAGTTACTCTCGAAAAACACGTCATTTCCATCTATTTGGTTCCGTTACGTCGACGATATCTTCGCGATTGTGAAGACGAAGAACATCCAAGAAACGCTTCAATTGTTAAACTCCGTTTGTGAAAATATAAAATTCACCGTCGAAACGGAAAGAAATGAATGCTTGCCATTTTTGGACATCATGATACGACGAGAATCAGACGGCAGTTTAAGCTTCGATATTTATCGAAAAAATACCAGCACTCAGCGATATATAACGAACACATCAAACCATCATAACACACACAAGCATGCAGCTTTCAACTCTATGATTAATCGAATGCTCAAGTTACCTTTGTCCAAAGAAAATTACATAAAAGAACAAAATTTTATATATGACACTGCACGAGTAAATGGTTTTGGAAAAAATGTGATCGATAGCTTATGTAAAAAACAAAAGAAAAAACTTAAACTTCTCGAGACGACATCTTTATCATCAAATGAAAAAACATCACTCATAAAACGTTTTCCCATTACATATGATCCATTTGTTTATAATAAAATAAAAAATCTTTTTAATGGCACCAATATACAATTAGTTCCAAAAAGCAATAATAAAACCAGCCAATTAGTTTTGTCAACTAAAGATACATTAAATTCATTAGAAAAACCAGGTGTTTATATTGCAGAATGTAATAACAAAAATTGTAATAGTATTTATATTGGGCAAACTCTAAGAGAATTAATTGTTAGAATAAAAGAGCATTTAAATTATATAAAAAATAACGAACCATATAAAAGCGGAATAGCCGAACATATTTTAGAATCAAAACATTCTTTGACTATTGAGAATTTCTCCCTTAAAAAATCCGAGCAAAATGTAACACGTTTAAATATTCTTGAGTCCCTTTTTTTATACTTGCATCGAGATAATGCTGTAAACAGAGACAATGGCCCATTTGTCTCATCTCTTTTTTCACTTGTTAATACATAATGATAATATATTTATTATTTTTCAATAGTTTCCATGTATCTATGTATAATATGTTATTATTAGTTGTTTCTTTGCTTTACTCTTGTTCTTAAATTGACACGTCTAGTCAGTCGACATAAAAACTGAAGATGATGCGCACATGCATCGAAACAATTGTCTTTATTTTTAAAAAATAAAAATTTGTGTAACTTAAAAGGTGTTTTTGTTTTATTTATTTTAATTTTCTTTATATTTTTGATTATCATAGAAGGATCTATGACAATTATGTGTGAAACAAAATATCGGCCAAATGCTCGCCACGCCTTCGGTGGCATACCTTTATCCGATGGTTCATATTTTCAATGACTCTGAGACATAATTGAGGTTCAATGTCGTTAATTTGCCGAATTATCCCATCCTTTAGTTTGAATTATTCTTGGATTATTTACGTACACATTTTCTTTTAAATATCCCCAAGGAAAGAAGTCCAAAGGTGTCAGATCACATGATCGTGGCGGCCAATTAACATCGCCATGACGTGAGATAACACGGCCATTGAATTTCTCGCCCAAAAGAGCCATTGTTTCGTTGTGTGCCTCGTCGCTGAAGATGATTTTCTTTGTAAAGTCACCATTCACTTCTGTCTGTTCAGCCAAGCATTCGGCGTATTGACGACGCTTGAAATGGTCAGTAGGCTTCAGCTCTTGAGTCAGTTGAACCATGTAAACGTGTAAATTCAAATCTTTATTCAAAATTCGAATCAGTGATGCTCGTGAGATGTTCAATTTTTGGGCAGGGCGACGAGTCGCTGTTGTCGGCTCTTCTGCCCCACAATCGCGAACAACAGCAATGTTTTCCGCAGAATGAACTGGGCAAGCATGCACTACTTCTTGCACTAAGGCCACCTTCAAAACGTCTTGGACCTCGATATTTGCAATCATTGCACTTAGCTGTTCATTTTGAAGTTATGGCAAATTTTGTATCCCAATTTTTTAGAATTTGGAAAGAACTGCATACTTGATTCACTATTCCGCCCACTAGAGTATGCAAGACGTTCACATTCATAAATAACTATAAAAGGCCTATCTAATTATGCTTATTATTTTTTGTTATCAATCACACCCAAAAAAAAAACAAACTCAATTGTACCGAATTTTCCATAACTGATCTTCACTAATATTGCTTGGTGAATAGGTTTATGAGCTTCTTAAGTTATGAGCGCTCGGTGAATACCGGCTTAAGAAAAATTTTTTTATAAAAAAGACACCTACGGACCTACGTAGATATTTTGTTGCAATCAGAAGAAAATTAGGAACTTACGTAGGTATGTATGTCAATGCCTTTGGATGGATTTGTGAAATAATTATTACTCTCAATATTTTTATGTATTTGATTTTTGCAATTCCCATACAAATTTTTCTAATTTTTGTGCTCAATTTTTTCGATCAGAGCCAAAAACAGACACAGTATTGTTTGTTACTCCTACTTCCTACATAGATATGTATGTACATATCGCATGCTTAATGGAATACTGACCCATTAGGAGATAGGTCAAAATTGAGTTACGTACAGATACAGGCTTTTGCAAGCCTCAGATCTCATGAATAATTTATCATACTTTAAGAATACATGATTAATTCATGAATTAGTTTTAATTTTATCCGTCAACAAGTAGGACAAATCCTCATAGCAAGATCTTTTTTTGCACCTTCCCAAAAATCGTTTTTTCGATATGTATGTACATACGTATTTTGTATTTATGTTCATGAGGTTATGATGACACCTGCAGGTAGGAAGATTGGTTGTATTTGATTTGGTGCGATCTTTTTATAATGGCGAGTATTATATGGTTGACTGTTTTGGGTTTGATAAAAATAAATATAGGTACCTACATACTCGTACATAGGTAATTTGAAAAGTTGAAAAAAAAAATTGAATTAAATTAAATTAAATAATTAAACAAAATCCTAAAAAATTGTGGATACACGTTTTTTACGGTTTACTTTATTTGTTTTGTTTTAATTTTCGAGGAGATTATATTAAAAGCTGTATGTTTGCATGAAGAATAACTGTAGGTACGAGAATATACATTGTCCATGCATACATACATACGTAGTACAATTTTTCTATTTGTCTTTTCGAAAATGTATGCCTAGGAATTCATTGCATTCGTGAATATTTATGAAAAAGTGACAATTTTTCAATTAGATACAAACATATTTTAATTGTACACAAAGTTAATTTATAAATGTTACGCATTGTCAAATTAAATAATTTATACTACAAATTTCAATATTAGTCCATTTCAGCCTTAACAAGAAAACGTAGTATGTACATACATGCGAAGGTAGATAAGAACGGTTTTTTCTGTTTTCTAATTTGTTTTTGTAAGTGATAAAATAATGATAATTTTGATAAAGAAATAAAATGCACGACTGGGTCGCACGAACTTGCTCCTATGTAATAGACTAGGAATTTTAAAAACGAATGTTATTAGAGAAAACTGTTCATAAGGATAAAATGAATTTTTTTCAATTCTTTAAGTAGTAAGAGATAAAAACAGAATGATATGCAAATATGAATTTATGCAGGAACAAAAATTATAAGTCTTTGTAGTGGTTCCTTAAAAAAATAAGCTTTTATGTACAAAATTTTTAAAACATTTTTAAGAAAAAATTTTGGTACGCCAACCTTAAGTTTTTATTATTGTACGAATAAAAGTCTAATTTCCAAAAAAAAATACTAAGCCGTTCTTGAGATATCGAATTTTTCAAAAAAAAAAAATTATTTTTTTTTCTAAAAATTGAAAAAATATGTTTTCTTAAGTTTTTAAATGTAATGTTTTTTAAACTTTTTAGGAGCCTTTTTATAAAAAATTTCATTAAAATCCGTTAAGTCGATAATGAGAAATTTAAAATTCGAAAAAATCGTTCTATGGTAGGTACAGTCAGTAATATCTAGATTTAAAATGTTTTTTTATTAAATTATAAATTGTAAATATTAATCAAAAGAAAAAAAATTTTAGCAAAATTCTCGGAACCGTTTTCGAGAAAAATGCGATTTTCGAAAACCATTTTTTTAAATTTGTATGGAAGGTACCGTTAGTTTTAAGTAAAACAAAATTTTTTTTCTCAAATCGTGTAGATTATATTAAGAAACTTTTATTTGCCAAGTTTGAAAAAAATCGAGCAAGGGGTTTTCGAAATATTGGGATTCCAAAAAAAAATTTTGAATTTTTTTTTAAAAATCCAAAAAATTAAAAATTGAAAATTTGAATATGTTATAATATTCAAACTTTGGAGGAGCTTTGGCATAAAAAAAATTATTAAAATCGGCTGCACCGTTTTCGAGAAAATCAAAAACAAAAAAAATGGACCCAGGGGGGCTACCGAAAATAACAATTTTTTGTAAAATTTTTTTCAACCATTAGCTAGTTTTTACCAAATGAAATTTTTGGAATTTTTTTTAAAAAATTCTGTGGGACAGTTTTTGAGAAAAAAAAATATTTATAAAATTTCGAAAAAAAAATCGTATGGCAGGTACCGTTATTTTTGGTCTTAAAAAAAAATAGAAAAAAACGTCCGGGGGTAAAAAATTAAAACCCATATCTACCAAGTTTGAAGAAAATCGGCCGAGCCGTTTAGGCTGTAGTCCAACCGACAGACAGACAGACAGACAGACAGACAGACAGACAGACAGTTAGACAGACAGAATTGCGAGACCCACTTTTTTGGTCTTCGCTATCATCGTAATGTCAACTTTGATCAAAATCCCGAGTTCGATTTTTTTTACGAATGCATAACTTGCCTTATAGTACCTATAAGTCGCAAGTAAAAATGGCCAATTTTTAGCTTTTGAATATTTTCTGCTTTTAGCCTATTCCAAATAAAATATCTGATGCATTTATACTGTAAAGTGTGTATTTGCTTAGTTCACCCACACCCACCCTTCATTCCATTTTACCTTTATTATTTTTAAAATCCATTTCATCGGTTTTCCACTTTTTAGTTTAATCGAAATTTTAATTTTTCATACTTTTTACTGCTCAATTTTTTCAAGCATTCACTAAGTTCTGTAGCTTCTAAGTATAGATTTAGGTTTTTTAGTTTTTCTAACGTTCTTGTCAAGAGTCCATTTACAAATTTTCGCGAGAAAAACAATAATCAAAAAGTTGGCTGTATCAAGTGTGTGCGTACGGCTCATTTTTATTGTCAAACCAATTTGAAAAATATTATTTTTTGTTTAAATACATTAACGCAAAATTGTAAACATTTTAGACATTTTAGTGAGTTACTAAGTTAAGTCAAAAATAGGATTTCGCTAATTTTAAACGATTTTATCATCTTACTATCTCTAAACATTTTAATAAAGTTAAAACCACAAACTGGCTACTTTAGCTTTAAGTAATTTAGTAAATTCATATGAAATCTGTAAAAAAATATCTTGGCAATTTTGAAAGAGTTAAATTGTATGTAGTACCCTTTGGCATAATGGTTGGTGCGTTGGACTGTCATGCGGAAGGTCTCGAGTTCGATTCTCAGCTGTTGCAAGAAAGTTTTTTTTTTTCAGGGGTGTAGTACCTCATGCGAAGAATTGACAAATTCTTCAAGAGAATCTCTTGTCATGGAAAGTGCTGCTCATTAGCCGTTCGGAATCGGCAGAAAATTGTAGGTCCCGTCCGTTCCTGGTAACACGCACACAGGAATGGTTGAGAGTTGTAAGTCACTAGGTCCTGGTTCACTCCGAGCTGTTGCACCACCAAATTTATTTATTAAATTTATTTAAATTGTGTCTTTTTAATGAGTCGTGAGTTTTTAAAAATAAATAAAATAATACAAAATGTTTTCGGAAGACGAAGATTTTCATATACAATTGCATATGATTGAAGACCCAGCTTTATGGAGAATTGTGCTCCAGACATATGTTTGACCAGATAGCAGTTCGGTTTTTAGTTTAAAACCTAAACTTCCAAGATCGAATTACAAGCCGTAGACCTCCGATTGCACCAGAATTGCAAGTACCTACTATTTACATTACACTTTTTTGGAGGAAGACTGAAATGGTCCAATCCAAAGTGGCGAAAATAATAAAACAACATTTCGAAAAATGTTGTCAAAAATAAAGAAATAACAAAATACATTGAAAGTTGTCCTTTTGACTTTTGAGTTTCTGACATTTCAAAATATTAGGTCCGTTCCCCAGAATTAGTTTTGTTTGTTTTGTTAATTTTAACGGACTGTTCTGATTTAAATGTTTTCATGCACAGTTTTTAATAAAAAGGAATTAGTCTATTACTAGTTAATAAAACTATAAAAAAGTTTTCGAAGAGCTAGTAAATTACTAAAAGTTCAACAAATTGCTAACTAATAAAATGCTAAGTTCTAAATAATATGTTGTTTAAAATGTTGACCATATATGTTTCTATCATCACGTGTGAACGCTTGTTTCCTATTAATAAATCATATAATCTATTTATTTATCTAATAAAATTTTATTCAATTAAAAGCTTAAATGACCTCAACTCCAATTAATTTAATTCAATCACTACACTTAAACAGAGATAATTCTCATATATTCATTATTAAAATTTTATGTTGGGCTTGCATAGGTATTCAACTAAATGTTGTGAAAATTTGTGTAAAAGCTGAAATAATTCTCTTCTAATAGCAACCGATTCATTTATTGTCTGTACCGCCATTCTTACATTCATTTTTTGCAAGCTTTGGGCATAACGTTTTTATTTTTTCATTGTTGAAGATAAATTCGATTATCTTTCAGCTAACAATTCCATCAGGTGGTTTTTAAAATAAAAACAAACTATTCAACGAAGGTATATGAAATAAGAATATGTGCGTTTAGCCCAGGAACGACAGAGGGCTCATCAGTTAGATGCTGTCGTACCCTTCAATATCTTACTGATGAGCCCACTGTCGTAACTGGGCGAAAGCACTTTGGAGTTAAGGTCGCTTGAACTTCAATTTAATTAAAAACTTTGATATTATATTTTATTATTAAATATAAATTTTTCATTATTACACAACTTGAAAACCCAAGAAAATATATAAAAATAGAAGTCAAGGATGTAAGTAAATATTATGTAAGTACATCGAAATTAAGGACGGAACAAATATTGTCAAAACTTAAACCTATGTAATTACTGTTAGATTTTTACTAGGTCCGTTAAATAAAACTTATCACTCTTTTTAGTATTTCTTCATTATTTATACTTTCCAATTCAAAACAGTAAATCTCAATTTATAATCAGCTCAAATACTTATATTCAATTTAAATCACACCTGTTTAATAGCACAATCCAATAAGCAATACTTTTGCACACCTTCATAATCCAAAATCAACTGTCTTTCGCTCACCGTGAACACTCCCTTATATACTCAATTTAGTTGTTCTCGAAAGTTCTTGTCTTGGAATGTTCTAGGTGGTTGGAATAAGGGGAAATACATTTGACACTGGAAAAGAGCTTTTTGTTTCTTCCATAAATTAGATATGCAATTTTCCAACAGATAGCGCTGTAGTAGTATAAAGCTCTGTTCACAACATTGCCCCCTTCTTAAGATTGTTCGTCCCGAACAATTCTATCTCCACCTTCGCCACTGTATCGGTGCAGTCGATCGCTATGCACAACTTTTAACTTTCCTCTTGAACCTCTTTGAATTCAGTAAACGACATCATTTATTTTCGTGACGACAGTATAAGGGCCTTCCCAGTTTTGTTGAAGCTTCGGCGACAATCCCTTTAGACGATGTGGATTATACAGCCATACACGATCTCCTATTTGGAATCCTGTCGTGTTTGCTTTTGTGTCGTACCTTGGCTTCATTCGATCGCTATAAGCGCTCATTCTAGTCCTGGTCCTTTCGTGGATGTCGATTAGCCTCTCTTGTAGGTCACTAACGTAATCCCTTGTTTCCTTAGACTCTTGTGATGGATGTCCAAACCTTATCTCACTAGGCAGCCGTATACTTCTTCCAAACAGGATCTCAGATGGCGTTTGTCCTGTTGAGCTATGTATTGCACTTCGGTAGGCCATCAAAAATAGTGGTATGTGCCTATCTTAGTTTCTTTGGTAGTCGCCTACGACTTTAGTGAGGTGCTCTTTTAAGGTCCTGTTGAATCTCTCGACCATTCCATCAGATTGCGGGTGAAGTTGTGTTCGACTCGAAGTTTCTTCCTTGGTCAGAATGGAGCTCCATAGGCACACCGAAACTGCTTACCCAGTTAGTTACAGTCTGGTCGGCCACGGTCTTGGCTTCTTTGTTCGAAATAGCGTATGCCTCAGGCCATTTGCTAAAGTAATCCATTACCACCAGAAGGAATTTGTTTCCAGCATTCGTTTCCGGAAATGTGCGAGCCACATCAACAGCATCGGTGAGCTAACATTACATATATTGCATCATTTTTCCTTGCAGTGTTCTATCAGGTCCTTTGGTTGCAGCACAAGCGTCACGATTTCGGCACCACTTTTCAACGTCGTCTCTTGCATGCAACCAATAGAATCGTTGCCTCACCTTTTCTAACGTCTTATTGACTCCCAAATGGCCTCCTGAAGGTCTATCATGCATCTCTCGAAGAACCTCTTTGATTTTCGATTGAGGTAACACAAGCTGCATCACATAGTATTTACCATCAGCGGACTCCCATTTTCGCCGAAGAACACCTTCTCGCACATGAAGTGAGTCCCATTGTGCCCAATAGGCCTTTAAAACTGGACTCCTATCGGAGATGTCATTCCATGCGGGTTTTTCTTCATGTTCCTTCCATGCGAGAAGAGGTTCAATGTCGGGGTCTTCTTGTTGAGCAGATCGTATTTCTTCATTGCTCCATCCACAAATGGGGTCAGCCCTTATTCGCAGAATGTTGATGGATTCCTTTTCTTCTTTTTGCCTGTAATGCTTGCAATCTAGAGTCGAAAATCAAAAGTAATGCTAAATGTTTTTGGTCATTTCTGAACACTAAAAGAAAATCGATTGGCATTCCATCTAGTATATCATATAAAGGGGTTTTTTCTGAGAATACGAGTATAAGTGATATTTGTAATAATTTTGCGTTATTTTTTCAATCAAATTTCTCCGACCTAAACATAAACTATGATCAAAATTTTAGTAATTTCAATTCTAATTTAAGTGTGGGGAGCCTATGTTTATCTAAAGATGATGTGTTGACAGCTTTACCATCTCTGGACAACAGTTTCTATGTCTCTCCGGATAATATTCCACCATTTTTCTTAAAATTCTGCAAATACAATTTAGCAGCACCACTGTGCTATATTTTCAACTAGCCGACCCGTACTCGCGTTGCTTCGCAAATTGTAACTACGAATATTTTCTTAATATTAATATTAGCATATGAAAACATTTCTCAATGGGATTGAGCATATTTGCTACAATAATAATTATTAATTTTAGTTTATATGTATAACATACCGTATTGAATTAGATTCTCTTTCACACTTGAAAAAAAAGAGCTTGTTCATGTTTGTGCATTTTATAAATATAACAATATAGAAAATAATAAAATTTATTTCAAATAAACGGGTTGACTACTTTCTGAGATCACTCACCCCAAACTTTAAAATGGTTTCGCTTTTAAAGAATAGTTCATGTGCACGGCACTGTAGTCAATTGAATGTCCATTTTTGTCACCCGAAATGCTATTGAGTGTATTCAAGTAACTTAAAAAATAAAATGCACGACTGGATCGCACAAACTTGCTCTTATGTAAAAGTACTTTGGAATTTAAAATACATTTTATAAATATAAAACATGGATTTAATGAGATAAGAATGTTCAAATGTATGGAATTGCCGTCTGATTAATCTTTTTAATATTTAAGTATTTTTTTATATGACAAATTTCCTTAAAATTTTTCGAGAACAAAGTTTGGTATGCCAAATTTTAAGTATTAGGTAGTATAGATTTTAGAAATAGTTTTTTTTCGAATATTTTTATATACAATATTATTTTAAACTTAAGGGGGCTCCTGTTGAAAATTTTAGCTTAAAATCGTTAGAGCTGTTGATGAGAAAGTCAAAAAATCAAAAAACCGTTCTATGACAGGTACCGTTAATAACATTTTGCCCCAAATTTTTTTTTTTGACAAAAATGTAGTCCATGTCCAATATCCATAATATCACACCGTTTCGAGATAAATAAGATTATGCATTACGGGTGTATCGGGGGTACCGTTAGTCTTGGAGCTAAAAAAAATTTCAAGTTCTCCTCTAGGGAATCACCGAAGACCCTTAACTACCGAGATTGAAGAACATAGGTTTAGTGGGTAAGGCTGTAGAGAGAGGTACAGACATACAGACGTACTGAAACATGTTTTTTGTGTACTAAATCGTCTTAAAAATTTTTATAAAGAAAAATGATATGCAAGTTATTAGTATTCAATAAAATACATTTTATAACGTAATTTAAAAATTTATTCGTGTATCCGTTTTCTAGATATTGAATTTTCAAATTTTGGTTAAAATCGTTAGAGCTGTTGATGCGAAATTAGTAAACCAAAAAAAAACGTTCTATGACAGGTACCGTTAATAACATTTCCCCCCAAACATTTTTTTTACCAAAATGTATTCCGTGTCCATAATATCTCACCTATTTTTTTTTATCAAAATCGATAGAGCCGTTTTCGAGATAAATAAGATAATGCATTACGGGTTTTAGAGCTAAAAAAAATTTCAATTTCTCCTCTAGGGAATCACCGAAGACCCTGAAGTACCGAGTTTGAAGTAAATAGCTCCAGTGGCTTAGGCTCTAGATCGAGGTACAGACATACGGACATACAGGCATACAGACAAACAGACGGAATCGTCGGACCCACTTTATTCGTCTTCGCTATCATCACTTTGATCAAAATCTCGAGTTCGATTTTTTTTTTCAAATGCAGAACTTGCCCTATAGTTAGTACCTATTACCTATATCGCAAGTAAAAAGAGCCCACCCCCACATTGCTCAGCGATGTGACGATAGAATAAGAGAAACAAAAAAAATGTGTGTGTGTCGGTCAGTTAGATAAACTATACAATACAGAAAAATTGAATATGTAGGTAGGTAGGTAAAAGAAACTATTGAATGGAACAGATATTAAGAGAGAGAGAGTATCGGAACGGGAAGAAAAGAAAATTAAAAATGTTGGAATGATAATGACATGAAACAAAGCAGCGAACTCGCGACTGTGATAAAATCTAATTCCTGGATAAAATAAATTCAAAAAGTTTATAATTTTATAATTTGTTTTTATTTATTTCTCAGGTTGTATGTGTAACTTAGAAGTGATTTTGGGCTTAAAATTTGCGCAACAATATTGACTTTATGAAGCAATGCTAATCTTTGTCGATTATTGTATAGGTTTTAAGATATGAGTGGTTGTATAAGTCAACTAATGAAAAAAAATGGACAAAAAATATAAAATTAATAATATTTAAGTTTGACAAATTATTAATGAAAAAAAATTTAAGCCATAAACACTCTTATAACAATATAGAAAATAATAAAATTTATTTCAAATAAATCGGTTCACTATTTTCTGAGATCGTGCGTCACAAACTTTAAAATGGTTTCGCTTTTATATAATAGTATAGAATTTTATAATTTGTTTTTATTTATTTCTCAGGTTGTATGTGTAACTAAGAAGTGATTTTGGGGTTAAAATTTGCACAACAATATTGACTTTATGAAGCAATGCTAATCTTTGTCGATTATTGTATAGGTTTTAAGATATGAGTGGTTGTATAAGTCAACTAATGAAAAAAAATGGACAAAAAATGTAAAATTAATAATATTTAAGTTTGACAAATTATTAATGAAAAAAAATGTAAGCCATAAACACTCTTATAACAATATAGAAAATAATAAAATTTATTTCAAATAAATCGGTTCACTACTTTCTGATATCGTGCGTCACAAACTTTAAAATGGTTTCGCTTTTATATAATAGTATAGATATAGATATGTCCTTGCAACAAGGCATATTTTTAGATACCTGGAAACATTCGTTTATAACTCCTTTGCACAAATCTGGGTCTAAGGGAGCTGTGGAAAATTATAGACCTATTGCTAAACTTCAGCTTATACCTAAAGTTTTTGAAGCAATCGTTAAAAATAAACTTTATAGTTTAGTTCAAAATCATATTTCCCAGCATCAACATGAATTTATGAGTGGAAGATCGACGGCAATATTTACAAATTACAGCCTTAATTGTTTGGAAAATCGATTGCAAGTCGACGTAATTTATACCGATTTTTCAAAGAATTTTGATCGTGTACAACACAACATTCTTGTAAAAAAACTTGAGCTGCTTGGCTTTCACTCTGCTCTCCTTAAATGGTTTAAAAGCTATTTGGTTGGACGTAGACAATATGTCAAAATTGGGGACGTCTTATCAAATGAAATTAAAAACCTTTCTGACGTTCCTCAAGGTAGTCACCTAGGTCCTCTCCTTTTTATTCTTTTTATTAATGATCTGCCAAATCATATTTCTTATTCCAAGTGTCTTCTTTATGCTGATGATCTAAAAATTTTTAGCTGTGTAAGATCTCCATTAGATGCCAGTAAAATACAAATAGACATTGATTGCGTAGTTGACTGGTGTAATAAAAATGGATTATATTTCAATATTAAAAAATGCAGTATTGTAACATTTTCAAAAATATTAAATCCATTTTGTTTCGATTACAAAATTGAGAATCATTCTTTAGAAAGATTAATGAATCAAAAAGATCTTGGAGTTATCTTTGACTCTAAAATGAGTTTTTCGCTTCAAGTTGACCATGTAATTTCTAGAGCTAACTCGATGTTGGGTTTTATTTCTAGAAATTCTAAGTCTTTTGACGATCCTTATACTTTAAAAAACCTTAATGTATCCCTTGTGAGACATGTGTTGGAGTATTGTTGTATTATATGGAATCCCTTTACACAATCTAATATCCATAGGATTGAAAAGGTTCAGAAAAGATTTACCAAATTTGCCTTACGAAATATTTTTAGAAATTCGAATTTTCTTTCTTATGAGACCAAATGTACTTTAATTGACTTGAAACCTTTAGTGATGAGAAGAAAACTATATTCAGTGCTCTTTGCTTTCGAGGTTCTGAATTCAAACATTGATTGTTCTGATTTGTTATCAATGTTCAATATTTATGTACCTTACTGTAGTCTGCGACCTAGAGATGGTAATTTTCAATATGTTCCTTTCCACAACACAAATTATGCAAAACACAATCCAATAACTGATTCTTGAATTGCTTTCAATGAATTTGATGTTATAATTGATTTTAATAAAAGTAGGTTAGATATTAAGAGAGATATATTAAAATTGTTGTAAACTTTATTATTTAAGTTATTTATTGAATTTATTATTAATATTATTTTTGTATAATTTAAACTGTAATCTCAATAAAGTAATGTAACTTGATAGACGAAATAAATAAATAAATAAATTTGTGAAACTTTGGCATAGGGGAAGTGCCCGAAGCATGAAATAATGGAATCATTAGTTCAATACTATTTTAATGTAAATTCCAGTCTCCCATAGGGTCGGCAGCAATAAAGTCCTTCAATACTGTAACCATTCGATAATAACTAATCCAAAGTTTTTAATTAAACATTTCAAAAATCATGGACTGTTCTTCATCATGTAGTAAATTTACAAAATCCGTATTGTGCTCCTTAAGATTTTGGAAGATCAATTGTGATAAAGCTTGGTGTAATAAAGTATGAGCACGTACTGCTCTAGGATTCGCTCGTCCAGATGTTATAATGATCAATAGTATTTTCTGCATAAATGGTAGAAAGAACTTCGTTTATCCCAGTTCCAGCCATGATATAGCTAATAGATCCCAAGTAAGACATGAGAGTATGAAAAGCACCCAACCTCACAACAACTAATAACGGGTGATTTTTTAAGAGCTTGAGAACTTTTTAAAAAAAAAAAACGCATAAAATTTGCAAAATCTCATCGATTCTTTATTTGAAACGTTAGATTGGTCCATGACATTTACTTTTTGAAGATAATTTCATTTAAATGTTGACCGCGGCTGCGTCTTAGGTGGTCCATTCGGAAAGTCCAATTTTGGGTAACTTTTTCGAGCATTTCGGCCGGAATAGCCCGAATTTCTTCGGAAATGTTGTCTTCCAAAGCTGGAATAGTTGCTGGCTTATTTGTGTAGACTTTAGACTTGACGTAGCCCCACAAAAAATAGTCTAAAGGCGTCAAATCGCATGATCTTGGTGGCCAACTTACCGGTCCATTCCTTGAGATGAATTGTTCTCCGAAGTTTTCCCTCAAAATGGCCATAGAATCGCGAGCTGTGTGGCATGTAGCGCCATCTTGTTGAAACCACATGTCAACCAAGTTCAGTTCTTCCATTTTTGGCAACAAAAAGTTTGTTAGCATTGAACGATAGCGATCGCCATTCACCGTAACGTTGCGTCCAACAGCATCTTTGAAAAAATACGGTCCAATGATTCCACCAGCGTACAAACCACACCAAGCAGTGCATTTTTCGGGATGCATGGGCAGTTCTTGAACGGCTTCTGGTTGCTCTTCACTCCAAATGCGGCAATTTTGCTTATTTGCGTAGCCATTCAACCAGAAATGAGCCTCACCGCTGAACAAAATTTGTCGATAAAAAAGCGGATTTTCTGCCAACTTTTCTAGGGCCCATTCACTGAAAATTCGACGTTGTGGCAGATCGTTCGGCTTCAGTTCTTGCACGAGCTGTATTTTATACGGTTTTACACCAAGATCTTTGCGTAAAATCTTCCATGTGGTCGAATAACACAAACCCAATTGCTGCGAACGGCGACGAATCGACATTTCACGGTCTTCAGCAACACTCTCAGAAACAGACGCAATATTCTCTTCTGTAGGCACTGTACGCATTCGTGTGGTTGGTTTAATGTCCAATAAAGTAAACTGAGTGCGAAACTTGGTCACAATCGCATTAATTGTTTGCTCACTTGGTCGATTATGTAGACCATAAATCGGACGTAAAGCGCGAAACACATTTCGAACCGAACACTGATTTTGGTAATAAAATTCAACGATTTGCAAGCGTTGCTCGTTAGTAAGTCTATTCATGATGAAATGTCAAAGCATACTGAGCATCTTTCTCTTTGACACCATGTCTGAAATCCCGCGTGATCTGTCAAATACTAATGCATGAAAATCCTAACCTCAAAAAAATCACCCTTTACCTCATCAGATAAACACACAGCAGAAGCTATGTCCCGTGCCTTCATATACAGAGGTTGATAATAATTCTTTAGCATTATCCACGGAAGTTTTCATAGTTGTATAAATTGTATTATAATCACTTGGAGCCGCATTAATAAATGGTAAAAAAATAATTGATGACATATCAAAATCATGTGAATTGGTTAATAAATCCATAAATCCATTCCATCCTGGAAAGTTGTTGTTATTTTTAAATTTTAAATATGTCCAAAGAATATTCAATTTTCCATTTGTGGTCAATTTCTTAATATCAGGCTTAACTTCAGAAAACTTAATTATTATATTTGAAAAACCTGCACCTGAAGAAGCTGGATATATAGAAGAGGAATATTGCCTTTTTCAACAAACTGAGATTCAGGTGGTAGAATCTTCAAGCGTTTAATAGGTTGTCGAGGTTCTATACCATCAGCTGGAGTAACTATTGGAATACTTCCCATAAAATGGAACGTTTCTTTACCATCAACAGTGTTGATATTGAAGTCAGCATTATCATGCACAAATTGAACAAGGCTTTCAGGTTCTATTTTTGGTGGAGTTGCAAAAGTAGCTGAAGCTTCGTACAATGTAGCTTCTTTATATGAAGTCTAAGGATAAGGAGTGACAGATATTTATAACTTTTTTGGAACCAAATCTTCTATGAAACATCACATCATCACATTACATCATCAATCAATTTATTTATCGCGAATTGAACACTAATTTAGGAAGATCGAACTAATAGACCGCCACTTTGGATATTCGTATCCAACAATTTAATAGATTAAAATGAAAAGAAAATTAATTGCACTTAACAGGTGTGCCTCACGGTAGGTAAATTTCGAAATGAGATGGAAAAGTAAACAGATGATAATCTGTCAGAATTGGTCGTGTTCGAAGAAAATTGCAACACGGCAGCAATTAAAGTGCTACCACCGCACAGAGGAGTATTCGACCCCAAAATCCGGTCATAAGTAAAAAAAAAAAAAATCGGATTCGACCCGTTAATTTTTGCTTTTTGCATTCTTCAATACCCATGCTAACTAAAACCGGTTTCAAATAATAACTGTTGACCCCCTAATCCTCAAGATCTTAGTCTAAATCTAGTCAATTTTATAAGCTCACGCCACATAAGCTTATTTTGTTTTCTAATCATTAACACTGAAGTCTGTTTTTTTTATTGTGATTTGTGATAATTGTCAAAAATTTCTAATGGATGTCTAAGGTCAAGGTATGTACTTTATTTTAATACAGAAATTTCCATATATTTTATTGATAAAGTATTAAAAATTGAGATGACAAGAATGCATAGAAAAACATGAAAATTTATGTAATTTTCGGTGGAAAAAAAAGTGTTTTTGTTATAGTTCCGGGTACGATCGGGCAAACAGTTTTCTTTTATATTTAACTGTACATTTTTGTCATCTCATGTACATAAAAAAAAGTCACCCATCTTGTCACATTTTTTTTTAATGGGGTTTCTTAGTCTTGAGGTATTTTTAGTCAATTTGCCCTTTGTTGTTTAAAAAATTATGTTTAATTTAGATATATAACCAAATTACATTCAAATGATCTTTAAGGAAAGCAACAAACGAAAAAATTTCATGTATAAATAATTAAAATGAATTAAATAAAATTGAAAAAAAAAAATACTTAATTAAAAAATTTTATTTTTATCTAACCAGAAAATTTTTTTCAGTGTAACTTTTTAATGCATCATAAGTTATAAAATAATATTTTAGGCCAATTCCAATAAGAAAAACAAAAAAAATATTTTTGACCGGATTTTGAGGTCGAATACTCCTCTGTGCACCGGTTTCGTTCAGCGCAGGGTGGGTTCGGGTTATCGAATTTAAATTTTTATTGATCGCGCGCTGGATCAATTAAATTAAATAAATTTTGATAGATGTCGAATCAATAATAAAAAATACAGGGGCGTACTTCAGTGGGCGCCAGGAAGTTTTTATCAAAGGTGAAACTTACCAAAACCTGAAACAAATGAATTTCCTCTTCTGAGTTCAATAAGTAGGCACGATTTAAATTTCGAAAGAAAAATTATGAATTTATTAGGGAAACCTTTTTGATTATAGGTGGAAAACACTAAATTTTTTCAACTATTAAATTTACAATTATATAGAAAATTGGCAAAAGGCCGAATTAAGAAAAAAAATTGAATAAAAAACAGTTTTTGTAAGTGAATGATAACGTTACTTTGTACCGTACAACGCAAGAGAAACCGAAGATGACTTTGGGAAAGATTGCCGAAACACAAAGAAAAACTGGGTTTTAAGATACCGTATTTTCGGGACAAGAAAGATTAAAAAAAAGAAGGTTTAGCGACGTATTTCTTGTCCAAACTAGCTTACTCAAACAACAACGATTTAAAGATTTTTATACACAAGGATACTTATCTTGTTCTCAAAAATGGGATTTTCCTCTAGAGTTTTCTGGCCCACCTGCCCTAACTCTTGAAATAGATCCGTTTTTCCAGACTTTTCTCCTCACCAACAATTATAATCTGAGCCTTTCTCACAGCTCCAACGATTTCCTCACAAAACGATTATAATATCTTAAATTTGCTAAGAAATTAAGCGATTCTTTTCTTTCTTCTAAATAAGCTTTTCTAAGGGGATCGTTGAATTTTCCAGAAAATCAGTTGCCCGTGCAACATTTTCCCGCCGATTCCTACCTTTCTTGATACAAAGAGGCTGTATTAATCATTAATCACCCATTTCAACAATATGAAATCGAAAAGCCTAGCATTTATTAAACTCATAAAATATTTACTTAAAAATGCGCTAGATTTATTACCTTCAATTAAATTTGTAAATAAATACACTTAATTGATATTTAACTGGTGTTTTTAAATAGAATCCAGATGCTCAAATCTTATACACCCGAAGAACATAATTTTTAACTGATTTTTTAAAAGAAAAAATATTGGTGCGCCAATTTTATTATAGTATTATTTTTTTAATTTTTGATACGGAATATTTTTTGAAATATTTACCAGCAACATCATATAATAAAACGGCAAACATGTTTTTTGTGGTACACTTTACGCGGCCCACAACAACAGAAGGGGCATAAATTACATATTAAACGAAAGCATTTTTTGCATAGATGTGCACAATGCCAAAACTATTTAAATATACTACAACAAAAAAACAACAAATAAAAATTGCAAAAAAATGCCGGGACATCTGTTGCTGAATAGAGCATACATTTACATTATACTGTCATACAGTTACTGTCATACATTATATATTATAATTATCTGTGGTTTAAGTTTAGGAAAAGTTAGAACCATTTTAACTTTTGCTTTTGTTGTTGTTTGGAAAAATACAGCACATTTTGTTCACTTTTCACTCTATGAAGTTGAATGTAGTTAAGTCTTAGAGTATTAACTATATCTATCAGGCAATTTCCGTGTTAGGCTAGGCGCGCACATTCAATTTTAGTTGCACAACTGTTCCGTTGCTTATAGAAAACAGATGAACTATTTGGTTGAATGTCCGCGCAGGTTCATATAATTATATGTTACAGAAAATAGCGAACTCTTTTTGGGCAATCGTTTAGTTTGTGTCAAAACAACAATTTCTAAGTTGCTCGAACCAAGCAGTTGCCAAACTAAAAATTGAATGTGCGCGCCTAGCCTTAGTGTTTTCAAAAAGTGAAAAAGTGAAATTTAGAACCATTTCAACTTTTACTTTTTGTGTTTTTCGAGATGGAAGATAGACATTTGAAATGAGTTGGAAAAAGAGAGCATGTAGTTCTAGCTTTATTCTATCCGTTACTGTTTTCAAATCTTACCTGAAAATAAAATATCCCCCTGCTGACAAGAATGCGTTAACAAACAAACAAAATATCAAATTCGAATTAGAGCTGAGTAAATCGTTCATTTCAAATGATTGAATCGTTCAACAATCGATTACGAAAATGATCCGATCAATTCAACCAACCGATCATTCGATCATTTTCATTTCACTGAAATGATTCAATACTATTCCTATTCGACTTTGATAGTTCTCACAAAATATTCTATTATTGTAAGCCATAAATTGTAAAATAACATCGAATGATGCCTACTGTGTACATGGATTAAAAAGTGTCAAAAAAGTTTTCAGCTGACATTTTGTACGAAATACACTTTGTACGTCAAAGCTGAATTATCTATTTGTCAAGTCATAAACTGTCAAATTCCATCAAAGGATGGCTAAGATTTCGATGGATTAAAAAACGTCTATAAATATCCAAAAAAAAAAGGTATTTTATTTATTGCTCCGGGAAAGAGCAATTTTAGGGCTTTCGGCTGACATTTGGTACGAAATACTCTTTTTACGTCATAACTGAATTCGTCCTCTATTCTTCAAGCCATAAACTGTCAAATTCCATCAAAGGATGACTACGATGTCGATGGATTAAGAAACATCGAAAAATCCACAATAAACATACCGGATTCTGATACATCAAATAACATCAGTTCAACCCAACAATTTTTTTGCGGCCTACAACATCAATAACCAATCTGCAGCGTGTCAAAAATCTGAAATGTGTCTGAAATGTGAATAGGTTTGAAAGTTTGTTTACCATTAACTGTTTTCCTTTGGACTCCAGGATTGAGTGCTTACTGCTTAGTAGGTACTTCTCATTGCATTCAACAATTTAAAAAAATCATGAATTCTCTTTCTTTTATTGAATGATAATGAATTAAATAAACAAATTGGCACTCGAATTTCGAGAGCTGGGTCGGCTGGTTTCATTTAAATCCCTTATTCCGATAATGAGAAAGTCAAAAAGCAAAAAATTATTCTATAGCAGCTATGCAGCACAACGTGGTGGATAAATGGGAATGAACGGGATTGGTGAGCATTCTGCCAACGCCCTCTGTCCATGAGAGTGTGCAAGAGAATCCGAAACAGTCAAAGCCTCACCGTACACATTCGACCTTTCAAAAATTAAAATACAAAAAAACTTTCTAGTGTCCATTTATTTAAAAAAAAAAAGCTAACATCAAAGAATAAATTGCACTGGAAGGATAACGGCCGCATTACTGCAAAGCATTATACTTGGGAGGAAACAAATTTAAAGAATGCTAAATACATCCCTTGCACATTCGAATAGGCTTTTAATGAAAACAAGTTTCGCAAAATATACAGAATTGTAGACAGTTTCAAGAGCTAACATGGATGCATCACCTCCATTTTCTAGTCCAGTTTTTATTATCTGTTCATTAAATGTAATTGTATTATAGATTATAACATTTCCTTTTTCTAAAACCGAAAAGGCAGATTTAACTTCTTTGTCTGATTGATGTCCGGATCTAGCACATACACTTCCAAAATCTAAATAGAGCTGCTCAAATAGTGTATTTACCCTTTTCTTAAAAACTACGGTTTGCTTGGATATAATAGTGGTGGCAGCAAAGGTATCAACTTCTGCAATTGTTTTAATATTTGCTAGTATTCTTTCGCCATCAACAACAATTTTCACAATAGAATCAAGTGCACATTTAACAATTTCCTTTAGCTCTTGAACTAAAGCAGGATTAGCGCCGTTCCTTAGCGCATTGCGAGCAACTTGATTAATATCCTTCAAGGCATTTGAAGAATCAGGATCGCCTTTTGCGCTAACTCCACAATTTCGATTTTCAATTTGTAGTTGGATTGGGCTGCTTTGAGCATCTCTGACTGCTTGTAATGATTCATTTGCGGATTTTTGAACATCGTAGAACAAAGCTGCGAAACCAGTTTCAATAGCTAAACAATATACATCAAGTGACACTTTCGCTGCTCTGCATCCAGCTTTACTACCGTCATTGAATAAGCTCTCACCGGAATTAATTGTATTTAGAAATGCAAATGCTCCTTTTTCAATATAAGCAATTGCGGATAAGAGACCTTGCCTAGCTCCATCATTTGAAAGATTCAAAGCTTCTCCAAATCCTTTGTAGAAGCGTGATCCGGTATTGTAGGCTATCGATATGCCATCCACCAATGATTGCTGCGTAAGTTTTCTGGCTCCTTCAGGGTTCTGACAAACAATTTTTTCGGCTGCTAAGACTCCCTTCAACATTGTGCTTCTAGAACCTCCCAACATTTGTGTAGCATTGGAAAATCCTTCTCTAAGTTTTATTGATGCATCACCATCAGTATTGGCGTTTATATTTTCTTCGAAAAGTTGTTTAATAAAATTGATCGTATCACGGTAACTCTTAATTCCTGGATCTAACCATTTTTCGATATCATCTAGTCCGTCTTCGATATAATTGGTGATTTTATCAAAAATGTCTCCAGCTTCTGATTGTTGGGCAGAAACAACCAAGACTGCAGCAGCAACCAAGCAAAAATATCCCGAAAAGTTCATACTCGTATTAGAAGCCACACAACTGTATAGGTATACTGACGATTAACTGAACTCTTGAATGCTCTTTTATACCTTAGAACAATCAGCTAAATAAGACACCTGTGTTTAAATACAAAACAAAATCGAATACACGTTTTTTCCACCGCAAATTAACTTTTTTGTTTGCTTCCTTATCAAAAAACTTTCAATGTTTAATTATCCGCATGATATTTCCCTTTTTTATTTGATTTGAATGGAATGTATCGAAATGTTTGCCTATTCCTACGTACTTCTTAAGCCAACATGAGATCATGCATTAGATCCAAATGTGTGTGTTAATTTTCAGGTCAATGGAGTTTAATACAGGGAATGGAATGGGATTAATAAAGTACAGACTTGAAGTTCCGTTTCCTTAAAATAATACTTCCATTTCCGAACAAGACAAATACACCTTTGTTTTTGATTTAAGAATTTTTTGTGTTGTATTGCCTCTTGCGAGAATGTGACAAATCTTTAAGCATCTCTTGTCATGAAAAGTGCCTCCCATGTAAGCCGTTCGGAATCCGCAGAAACGAAAGAAAAGTCGTCAGGTGTCACACATCATTATCGTTAATAGAGATGAATCACACAACACAACCCATAGTAGTATAGTAAATCTTAGGAAGATTGGGGCAAGGAAAGATTCGTTTGGTAGTCCAACTAAGGCATTCAGAAAAATAGAAGATTGTCTTTTTGTCACCACGCATTATTGCCTTTCACCAAGTTTTACATTTTATTTTCAACATTTGGCAAAACGAGTTATAATAGAGGTAGAACGAACTTGCCAAGACGCGTAACGTAGATATAGATACTCTTGGAGAATTTGTCAATTCCTCGCAAGAGGCAGTACACCCCTGAAAAGAAATTTCTAGCAGCGGCTGAGAATCGAACTCGAGACCTTCCGCATGACAGTCCAACGCACAAACCATTATGCCAAGGGGTATCATCCCCAATGCATTCCAGTGGCTATTCCTCTTAGTTAGCAGCTTCATCGCCGCTAAAATAAGAACTTAAAGAATAAATACTATGATGAACATTTTATATTTCCTAAACACAATACAAAACTACCATACAAAAAGTATATCTTAGCGTTAAAATTTGAGCTACCAAATTCCCTACAATTTATGCAATACGAGAGCGTTTGACTACAACTTGTCCTAAACAAAGTCCAGCAAAATACGAGTAATATGAAAGCGTTAGCGCAAAAACATGCGATAAAACAAGAGACACATCAGGTTGAATGAAAGAAGAGTAGGTATAGTAAGCACTTTAAGCAGGTAAATTTTGTGCTTTCTCTTTTTTGTCTATTTGTATGCAGTAGAAAGAGCAAGGAATGCGGCTTACTTGTGCTGTTATTTGATTGGGATTTAGGCTGGTATTCACCGAGCGTTCATAACCTAAGAAGCTCATAAACCTATTCACCAAGCAGTATTAATAAAGATCTACCAGCGCTCTTAAAAGTTAGGAGTGGTCCCGACCAGCATTGTTCCTGGGAAGCAAAATGTTGGGGCCATTTCAACTTTTTTGGGGCCACTTCGTTTTTCCATATTCGATAAAATAATTAAATAGTAGAACAGAAGATATTATCTTATTTGTATTTTTGCATTTTTTTTCCATTTTTTTTAAAAAACTTAAAATCTAAGTTAGACATTTTTTTATCAATTCTGGAGGCGGAATAAAATTACCACAAGTATTATTTTTCAGAAACCCCTTAAAGCTCATAAGCGAATTTATAACTTCATAGCTAAGTCTATTGCGATTTTCGGTTTTAATATTAGGTGTGTTTTATTCACTGCTGCATAGCTAGCGCAGCAAAATTTCCTTCGACAAACAACAACAATTTGATTGCTGGAGAAAAAGAAGCCAGTAAAAAAAGTGACAGTTGTGCTGGTGATAGAACTTTAAATTATTGAAATGAAAATGGCGCTATGCATTACATTTTAGAATTATCTAAACATATTATGTACTCGTACATACATCCCAAGCAACACATAAACTCTTGGAGAGTACTTCAATAAATGTATCAGCTCTTTACAAGCTGTTAGTTCAATCTTGTTATAGCTTGAACGTTGAACCAATTCAGTTGGCCAACGGTCGGTTGCGCAGAAAGATTTAAGAGAACAAATATGGTGCGCAAGATATTTAATGAGTAAATATTTTTCCTTAAATCTTACAGGGCCTAACTCAACTTTGCTTTGACAAATAGTTTAGGGATTATTGTTTATTTCTATGTTTTATGATTTGTGGCTTATATTTATTTTATGGTGTTAGTGTTCATTTGATATATGTATTTACTATTTTTTGACCTGTGGGGTTTTGGGATTAATTGTAGATTAGTGTTAATTAGTTAGATTAGTGTTTACGAGTTTGAATAATTTTTACCTACGAGTTTTTAAGAATTTATTTTACCTTAAAATAATTTTTATAAATTTGTACTTCAGAAATAAATATAAAACATAATAATAAAATAAAAACAATATAAATAAGAATAATATAATTTAAATAATAAATGTTCATTTACATACACTTAGTTTTAAGAACTAATGTCGCTTTCATAGTCGGTTGAAGAATCGTCACCTGGATTATTTAGGTATAATTGAATCCGAAATTGTGTCCCACGTCAGGTCGTGATAAAAGTATTCGTCCTCAGTTCTTATGGCTTTTTCACACACTTTTCACCAGTCTTCAGCCGTTATTTTTGAAAATTCTTCCTCTGCTATTTTCCGAACATCCAATAAATTGAATGTTGTGTTTCGTGAACCTACTCCTGCCTTGACAGTTGCCCAAATATATACAGTTCAAGTTTCAACATCTGTATAGTATGCGGAATATTGTTTTCGGTTAGCCATTGTATCATCTCGGATTTCTTTCTAGCAGAAGTAATTTGTTTTTCTTCTAATTTATTGTGGTACGAGGTGTTGACCATTACAATAACTGAAGGTTCCTCCAAGTTATTCAAAACTTGTTCTTGGGTCCATTTGCAGAAATTTTTGAAGTTCATGTCGTCGTGATAGTCTCCCGTTTTCGTTCCAGATTTTAATAAAAGTAAGGAGTTTTTCACGAAACCTTTTCACTACCTGCATGCGCCATTATCAGCCTCTTTCCATTTGAAATTGCTATTGTCATCAGTCCAAGCCCGTGGCCTTGTATGTGAGCTATGAATATAGCTTTCGTGCAAATAAATGATATCAAATCCTTTTGTTCTGTATTCCCGGATTTTTCTCAGATACTTCACTCGCATGAGTTTAATATCATTTCTTTCACAGAGAAGTTTCCGGTTGTTTTGAGTTTTTTGTAGCTAAATCCGTTTCTTCTTTTTTTTTATAATTCACTCGCGCTCAAGGGTATGTTACGAGACCCTTATAATGTTTTAAACACAGCACGGGCGTGGGAGAAATTAGCAGGGGAGAGAAAGGAGGTGTCGATAAACATTGGTTTTGAATGTTTTCAAATTGAAATGGCAAGGGGAAACTGTGCCGGTTAAGTTATTCCATAATCGTGTTGTGCGACTAAAAAACGAATCTCTATATTTGACGGTACGACGTAATACTTAAGTTAAACTCCAGATCTTCCTGAACTCGTTGTCTCAACATTTTTAAGGATATCATCATTTTTTCCTCCAGGTGAAAGTTGTGCATTATACGCCGAATAGCTGCGATGTCAAATTCGTCTAGTCCAGTTTTCCACTTAGTATGCTGCACTTTTTTATTTAGTGACTGCACAACTTCTGTCTCTTCGTATTCCTTAATAATCCTTATGATTGAACGTTCAGAAATTTCAGTAGTTTTCACTGTTTGCGTTGTTGCGTAACTCACAGGATTTTCAAGAAACGAATTCTTTGCTTCTTCCAGTTTGTTATTATATATCTTAACAACTATCTTACGCGCCTGGCTTCCAATAGGTTTTCCTTTTCTAAATGGATCCATTAAAATTTTTTTTAAATGTATTTCAATATATTATTCTTGGTTGTTTTTTTTAAACTGAATTGCAAAGCAAAGCAAATATCATTTAAATACCTTAATTCCCTTTGATGCAAAAATTCATTCTTAAAAACTCGTAGTTAAAAATTGTTCAAACTCGTAAACACTAATCTAACTAATTAACACTAATCTACAATTAATCCCAACCCCACAGGTCAAAAAAAAAATATATCAAATATACACTAACGCCAAAAAATAAATATAAACACAACGCCCCCGGAACCTTTCTGTTACTAAGCCACAAATCATAAAACATAGAAATAAACAATAATCCCTAAACTTTTTGTCATTAATCCTATGTCGCAGCTTGCAGGTAGTTTTTCTTGTCTAACCCAATTGCATTTTGCAATAGACTTATTTTTTTATTATAGGTGCACTGAAATTTGTCCCACCAATAAAAACAAAAATTATTAATTTTATTTTTTCGAAGTAAAGTTTACACCTAAAAATATTTTCCTTTTATCTCACCAGAGATGAAATAGTTTTTTAGACATCAAGCTATGAAAGAAAAGTAAACCATGATCATATCTTATTCAAAGAAAGTCCATCACTGGAAATTCATTTCTATTTTACTCTGAGCGAAGCTATAAACAAAACTCACCCTCCTAAGTGCTTCAGTATGATCGCAGCAGCGTCATTGACAACAACGTCGGTGTGGACATCTTTTTTTTCTTTTTTTCAGTGATTTTTCTGTCTCTTTAAGAATTAAAGAGTAGAGCAAAGAAATTTAAAGAGACCTGCGCAGTAGAATTGCCAACTGAATTGGTTCAAGCTATAATACCATTTCACTTTATGACCTCCTAATTTGCTCTTTAAAATGTTCTTTTTGTTATAGTATAATTAAATGCTCTTTAAAACATCTTAGAGATAATAATGACAAAAATGTCACCATATTGACTCTCTATGTACCCTCTATAGAACCCCTTTAAAAGGAGTAGTTTTAAAATGCTGAAAGAGGTTTTCATTTTAATCTTTCGAATACATCTTGAAGATATTCTGTGGAAGTTTTCACTAAAACGTATTTATGAAAGCTTAACATCAAGAATTACTACTTTTCTTTTTGGTTGAAAAAAAAATGTTTTGTTTCGCCTAACAATTGTGAAATCTAGCGAAAATCTTTTTTTCTTTCTTCTGTTTAAAGAAAACAACTCAACTATTTATTTGAATGTGCGCGCCATTGCATATGATTATGCTTAACAAAAAACAAGCAAAACTGCACAACTGTTTGGTTGCTTATAGAAAACAGATAAACTATTTGGTTGAATGTTCGCGCAGGTGCGTATAATTATATGTTACACAAAATAGCGAACTCATTTTAGGCAATCGTTTAGTTTGTGTCAAAACACAAACTTTTTTGTTGCTCGTAACAAACAGTTGCAAAACTAAAAAATGAATGTGCGCGCCTAGCCTAATTGTTGTGAATTTGTTATCTTTTTCTTTTACTCTTTGCTTACACTTTGTTTGCTCTTTTTTTCTTTGAATTTGACTGATTGTTAACAGCTATATTCTTCCTTTACTCTTTGTATACACTTTTTTCACTCTTTGCTTTGAATTTAAGTTTCGATATCTTATTGTGAAGTGCTTAAGATATTTTAAAGAGTTCTTAACAAATGGATGGCGTATCTGTATAAAATACATATATTTTGTAAAGGGTGACATTGTTAAACGTATATTGAAGATAAAATTATTATTTACTAGATTTTTATGTTTTATCGTTTACTATACGAAGTCATCAGTTTCTACGGATGTAAGTAAATGAAAGAAGGATGAAGAACTTTGGCAGAATATAAAAGAAATGTTGAAATAAAATACAAATTCAAATAAAATTGATAATGGGTATTATTTTGATTATGTATAATATAAAATTTTCTGAATTTTCAGTGATCCTTTAGTCGGTTGACAGTTGAACTCAATATTTTGTATCTTGATAGAATGTTGACGCAACAATAAAATGTCAAGTTAGCATATCTTTCTAAAAGATTTTTAATCCAGGGATTTTAACACTTTGTGAAATAAAAATTAAGGAATGACATAAATATTTTCACTTATTTTCATATAGTATGTCTTTTTGTATCTTTTCTCTGTAAGATGTATAAAACCTGTCAACTTACATTTAAATTTTGAAAAAAATGCAATAAAAATCGGAAATCATTCTTCAAACAATTATTATGTTTTTTCGTGTTTTGTAGTATAAAGGAGATCTTAGCATCACCATATACAATAAAAAAGTTGATTTAATTTTATTTCATACAAAATTCTAAAGACGTAAGTGCTAATATGTCGCTCAGTTTGTAAACCTTTTGAGTTGTATTTATTTGCTGAAATTATTTTACATTTTAAAATTATTCAGATCGAACAAAAAAAAGACCTTTCATAAAATAAAGCACCCTGTAGGTAGGAATACCTTCGATACATACACATACATGAAACGGCCATATCTATTGCATACTTAAACGTCATTTCTTTTTTTATTCTGAGGGCATTTTATTATTATAAAATTATTTTTCTGAATATTTCTTTGTAAATACTATTCTATTTGAAGGCGCGTTAATTTCAAGTAGGGTAGAGTATGCGGTTTCAAATTAAATCTTCTCTCGCAAATCAAAACACACAATCATAAAAAGGGTATACAATGAATATCGTAAATCCAGTCATAAATTATTGAAGGAAAGAATTCGCCATGTTTGTGTATTTATATTTGTCAATCCATTTCATTTGAATTGCATTAAATTTGTATTTGCGTGAAAGAGAAAGACATTTTTTATACATTTTTCTTCTTCGCAGTTCAATCTTTCTACTCAAAAATATAAACATCTTGAAAACCACTTGAAAGTGTCTTTATAGATTAATCAAAAAATGATCTTTATGATCTTATAAATACTTTAATTAGAACTCTTTGTTCAATACAATAGACTCCTCCTCTTTAGGCCTTTTTGGGTATTACAGACCTCTTTAAGATTCTTCAAAGAGTTGAAAACACTTGGAAAATAACTTTTCAAGATATCTGTAAGAGGCAATTTTGTTGCTTGGGATGTTTTGACATCAGATTTTGATATTTTCTATAATAATGGGCAACATTGAAATATAAATTAAAATTGACATATGGAGTGAGTTTGATCGTTTTATTCGCACTTGAATGCTGCGCTGGCTATGCAGCAATGAATAAAACACAACTATTATTAAGAGCTGAAAAAACACGTTCTGCACAGGCACTGTAACGAATTTAATTCTGAAAAAGTGAAGAACTTAAATATGAGACAGAGAAAAAGAGAAAGACAGCCGGTATGTGCTACTGTCAGTCGATGTGATGTGTTGAATTTTTAATGAATGCGTTCAGCCAAATTACCATATAGATGAGAGTAAATATCGACTTCTTGGATATTATCGATTTCTAAAATAAAATTTTGTTTTTTAATGCTGTGCAAAATGCGTTGCTTTATTTTGCAAATTTTACAATTTTGGGGCCATTTCGTGATGGCTCGGGGCACAGGGCCAAAATAAGAATCTTGGGGCCAAATGGCCCAATTGGGCACTTTAGCACAACGCTTGTCCCGGCCACTATTACGAGCTTTCTCTTCGAAAGTTTGTTCGCTAAGGACGTGCCACGCATGCATTTGACTCGAATCCATTTGAGCAATGCCAAGTAGTAGAGTATCCATTTGCTGTCAAGACTAAAATTCCACAACATTTCACAGTTTGGGTATGCCTGAACAAGAGAGAGTGGCTCTCATTTTCGAACTTCGAAAAACACTTGTGAGTGGTTGGTGAATACCCCAAAGATCTAATATTTAGTTAGATATTAAGGCTGGTATTCACCGAGCGCTCTTAAACGGCTCTTAACTTTACTAGGCTCTTAACTTGAAATTTCTTTGGGGTATTCACCAACCACTCACAAGTGTTTTTCGAAGTTCGAAAATGAGAGCCACTCTCTCTTGTTCAGGCATACCCAAACTGTGAAATGTTGTGGAATGTTGGTCTTGACAGCAACTGGATACTCTTCTACTTGGCATGGCTCACATGGTTTCGAGTAGGGATATTCACTAAACATCGATGTATCGAATCCATTCGATGTTCACCATACGAGACATCGGATTGATCCGATGTTTTGCTTAGTAAATTTTCTATTCGATGTATAGATGTTTTTTTTTTTAAATCGAAAAACTATGACAAAGAACATAAAGACTTATTTTTATTAATTTCATTCAGGTCGGTGAATATGAGAATCGGCTCTTTTACGAGCAACTGAGGTTACGCATACTTTTGCAAAAATGTGAGCATTGACTTTTTTCGAATTTGTAGAAATGACAACTAAGCAACCGAGAGAACGCATACTTTTGCCAAAATGTGTGCATCAGCTCTTTTTTATCTTTTGTTCTTGTCTTTGATTAATTTCTTAGGTTTAGTCTTTCATTTCACTGTCCTGCCTGACCTGTACTGCTTAACATACTTGCTCTTACTCTCACTCATCTACAGTGCGATTTGTGAATCGAAATTTACCTTTTTACGCTAATCTATATTTAAAACAATTAAACTGATCAAATTTTGTTTGGAATTTTTAAGGAACAGATAATACTTTTGCTAGCGCATATTGTTAGTTTCCATTTGTTAAAGTTAAATAAAGTAGGTATTCGATGTTGAAAAGACATCGATGTTTTTAAGCGATGTATCGGAAGACATCGGTTTCCGATGTCTAACATCGAATAAAAACATCGATGTTTTTCTTAAGTTGACACCTCTAGTTTCGAGTCAAATACGTGCGTGGCACATGTCTAAGCGAACAAACTTTCGAAGAGAGCGCTCGTAAGTTAGGAGTGGTCGGGACCACTCCTAACTTTTGAGAGCGCTCATAGATCTTCACTAATATTGCTTGGTGAATAGGTTTATGAGCTTCTTAAGTTATGAACGCTCGGTGAATACCAGCCTAAATCCCAAAAGTTTAGTGCGAAATAAACTTAAACATTTATGCATTTAACATTGATATCGATTCCTAAGCTCAAGGTGAAATTAATTAAGTATTTTGTAATTTGCGTGGATTTTTAATTTGCGTAAATATAGATACGAAGTACCAGAGTGTGATCTTCTGTTTTTTATTATTATTTGTATCTATGTATCTTAGGTTGGTCCTTCCTTATTATTGATTTTTTTAAATGCTTTTAATGCTTTCCATTTAGGCTGGTATTTAGTGATGTGTCAACTCGAGTTACTAACGCTTGTCAACTCGAGTTACAGATAACTCGAGTCAACTCGAGTTGGAAAGCGTCTAACAACCCGAATTCTCTTCTCACCACACCTAGCCCGAACACAACTAACTCGAATACACCTAACTCCTACCTACAACTGACTCGAGTTCATACAACTTGTTCGTTTGCGTTATCCCCTACACGGCGAACACTTTTGACGAACATTCATTTCGTGTTGATTCTTCACGGGTAAAGATATGCGATGCACAGTAGGTCCTGTTCATACTAAGCAGTGCTCAAAATTCAGAGTCTTGTTTAAAATGCTAAAAACTGTTATAAATAGATACTAACTGCTGTTGAAAATGAAAATATTATTAATAATGAATATAGTTCTGACTTTTAAAAATAAAAGAAAACTGCACAAAATTAAAAATTCCGCATGTTTAATGAAAAACCAATAACACAGAGAACAGAGTCAACTTAAATGTACCGTAACTTGGCCATAAGACAGAGAGGAAAGATAATACTGTGTTATAATATTTATATTGATTGGGCATTTTTATTTTGTTTTTATTGACAAAAACGGTATTTTGAGCACTGTTATGTATGAAGAGGACCCACTGTGCGACGTTCACAGAAAAAAATATATGGCCCTACATGGCAAACATCGAAGCCAACGAACACGAAAAAATCGAAATTTTTCGCCAACAGCGAGCGGCTCGCGAACCAGCCCCTATACGACGAAAACATAGCGAGCACGAACAAGTTCGGCGAGCATGTTCGTCGTCTAGGGCTAGCTTAACGCAACTCGTATACACACTTTGGAGATGATGAATGTTATGTGTATGTTTCGATTTACTTTCTTTTATGGGTTTTACCAATTCTGTTAGAGATGATTTTTGTAGTCTTGTTGTTTATTTTTGTTTTTCTCATATGTGTTGAATTGAATGTAGTTGATCACTGTTATTCCAGCTTTTGATTTTCGTGACTCGTGGGTGTTTAACTTTTTTTTGATTAAATTAAAAATAAACCATGCCGGATCCAAGAAAAAGTTCTCTGGAGTGCAAAAAAAAACGAGGAAGGAAATAAGGTTAAATGCAGAAAATGTTCTAGTGTTTATAAGTATTCAGAGAACACAAGTACGAGTACATTTAATGTGCATATAAAAAAAAACACCCAGGTGAGTTCCTAGAAATTGCCGAAGGGGTGGTTAATAATAATGATGACATTGTCATCCAAAGAATGAATGTTCAACCTTCAACAAGCCAAGCAGTGGCTAATATTGTGATTCCAACATTATCCAATCCAGATGCAAATGGTTAAGAACGAAGGGTTTCGAAAAAAAAATTGGGGAAATACTTCAGGAGAGCTATGCTTGCAAGTCAAAGTCTTTAATGGAGAAACTAAAAGACATCGATTTTATAGCTTTGAGGCTTTGAAATCGCACATTTGGATTTCAGATAGCAATAGCTGCTTTATAAGCATAACGGCTCACTACATAGAAGGAACAAGAATGAAAACATCATGTTTTTCTTGCTTGTTAACAAGTTGTCTTTTTTAAGTTTTTCAAATAATGCAATTTTGTTCTTAACAATCGAGTTATTCAACTCGAGTTACAACCAGAGTTAACTGAATTTCAACTCGAGTTAACTCGGGTTGAAAAATTTACGGGCTGGCACATCACTTATTGGTATTTACCGAGCGCTCATAACTTAAGAAGCTACCTATTCACCAATCAATATTAGTGAAGATCTACGAGCGCTCTTAAAAGTTAGGAGTGGTCCCGACTCCCGACCACTTCTAAACTTACGACCGCTCTCCACGAAAGTTTGTTCGAAAATTCGAACATAGTCCTTAAAGAGACTACACCTTTAAACAATCAATTCGATAGCAGCAATGATTATTTCAATGAGGTATGTAAAATAGCTAAAATAGATATAAGTACATATGTATGTATACCGTCGTCACTGTAGTTGTAATACCTTGTAATCCCAGGAAACAAATTATTTTTGAATCTTATAGTAAAAAAAAGGTTTAGAATCTAATGGATAAAGTTTCAAAAGACCTGCAGCTGTAGCCTGCAGCTATGAAAATATTTATATGGTGCTTTCGATACTCAAAAAAAAAAAGACTTTTTCCTGCGGTTACCTACAATGTATTAGAACTAGTGACGAAACGTTATTTTTGAACATAAAAATTCTTTTAAATATTTTCCATTCAACAGCATTTATCCGACAGCTTCATGGAAGATGAAAACTTCGAATTAACACCATCTTTAAATGCCAGAGGGTCTACCACACCACCAACTCTGCAAAGCATTGAAATTCAACCCATAGGAATTAATATGGAAGATTATGGACGACCTTCAACTTTCCAGCAGTCTTGTGCTGTGCCACTGCTTCATCGCGGCCAAAAAAAAGAACACACAAAGAATTTGTTCAATTAGAGCACAGATAATTATATATGTATCTACAGATGTCGCAGCCGCAGGCCCATAGAAAAAACTGACATATGAAAATGAAAATCTTCATTTGAAAGAGCTTTTAAAAAAGCTGTTTTCAATTTATTATTTTAAGATATGTGAGAAGTGCTTTTTCTGTTTAAAATGTGTGCTCTCTGGATTCAGGAATAAAACCTATTTCGTCTGTTGCTCTTGCGTATTCAACTCTGTATTCTTCGTTGTTTTTTATACGTCCAGACCATTTTTTTAATAGATTTGTTATGGGGACACACAAGATACCTACATTTTCGATAGAGGAATCTTGGCAAAAAAAATCATATATAAGTTATCGGTTGCTTGCATTTTTTTGTGTGTTTATCTGGGAATGGGAATTGGAAACTAAGGCCGGTATTCACAGAGCGCTCATAACTTAAGGGTAGGTGTCCATTGAAAAAATAGGTTAGACTTTTGCGCTAAGCTGTATAACTTTCACAATTTTACGAATATTTCACTGAAATAAACGGTCATCGATTAGAAAAATGTTATTCAAAATACTTTTGCAGTTTTAAAAAAAATATAAAAAAATTGTGTGCCCAGAAACTGCCACACAAGTGGAAAAATCATACATTTTAGTAAGGTCCTTATTCAAATGATAGGGAAATTCCGAAAATATTACTTTTTTATTTTTTTTATATTTTTTTTATAGAAACAACATATTCCCAAATCACGTATCGTTCTTCTTTTTTTATTCTGTTTTATTATTTATTCAAAAAAAAATATATAAAACTATGAAAAACGAAGGAAATTCGCATAGTGGTATGAATGCTCTACTGGATAAAACTTCATAAGTATAAAAGATAACGAAGTAAAATTCACTCTTGTACAAAGCCAATAAGTATGTGCAATTACGTTAATTTTTTTTTTATTTGTTTTTTTATTTTTACAGTAACTTTTTACTAACAAAAGTCAAAAAATATACATTTTTTTACAAATATTTTGTTTTCTACCCTGGGAAATTGAGAGTTATATTTTTTAATTTTTGGAAATAATTTTTTAATCAAAGATTTATATTCCCTGAACAGCATATCGTTCTTAAAAATTTAATAAAACTCATCTAAAGTTCAAAAAAATGCAATTTAATATGACAGTATTTGTAATGCATTTGCAAGAAAAGTATTAATAATACAGTTCTCACATATTTTTTTTATTTTTTATATTTTTATTTACTAAATTCAAAACTACAAAATACTTTTTTCACTCAATATTTATTTAATTTTATTTTTATAAAAGAGGTCTATTTTGCATTTTTTAACAAAAAGTTCCTTTGCACACGCACACAAGTAACTTTTCAGTTCACAAGAATGCCACTGCAATATCAGCGCTTTGAAAGAGAAGGTTTCGTATTCTCTGTGCAAAAGAATTTTGTCCGCCCATCCGCTCTCTTGATTCTTTTTTTTTTGGCTGGGCTCATTTAGTTTTTTATTCTTGTTTATGACTTGCCATCTTGCATCTCGTATTACAAGAACAGAAAAAATAAAAAAAACGTGTGAGAAATGATTGTTTTTAGTAGGTATATGATGCAATGACCATTCCACATTGTCGGAGGTAGGGTGGAAAAATGTTCTTTGAGTATGTATGAAAAAGAATATAAGTAGGTTATCACACATTCGCTGTCATAAATTTTGTTTTTTTGTATTTTTTTATTTGCGATCTTTCATCATTCTACTGGTTTTTTTTTTTTGTTTCTCTATGGAAATCCATTTTAGGTACACACATAGTAATAAATTGCGATGCATAGTGATCTTCATTTTTTTTTTGCCAAAGGGTGTGTACATGATGGAAGAAAGAAAATCTGCGATGTTGTGTATAGAATAAGATACATATGCATATAAGTATCTACAATAGATTTTGTGTTGTTTTTTCCGATAGGTAGGTTCATAGGTAATGTAGAGGTGCAACGCCTTGTATTGATTTGGGTATCGTAAGGATTGTTTTGATTTAATTTTGCGTAAGTAGGTAATGGATGTATCAAAAATATATTAGATTAGTACCTGTTAATCCTGTGAATGAACGCAAATTGCATTTCACTGTAAGCGAATACGCAACAACCAAGGGATATGGCAAGTGGATGGCGCCAAAATATTATGTACAATATTATGCAGGTATCTATTAATCTAAATACCTATGTACATATTTATATAAATAAGTTAAGAAGGAAAATTCGATCACTTTTTGTTTTCGGTGGTGACGTATTCCACTGGTAGAAGAATGGTGAAAGTATATAGAAAGAATATGGGAAGTGCGCTTCTTTTATGTATTTTTGTTGGTTTTACATAGGAAGAGTTATATCCTTTATTTCAATATGTCATGGTGATAGATAATACTCTCCTTACAGTTATTTTCTGTTGTGTTTTTATTGTGCAAATCTATTTTGTACATACCTATAAATATTTTTTTGCAACAACTGCCTCCAAAAACAAACAAAGGAAACAAAAAACTCAAGCAAAAAAAATTGATAAAAAGTAAGCAAATAGAAAATACATACATATGTAATACCTACTTCGTTTTCATTAGGCCACATAATGTAATTTCGTTGAAAATTTCGAAATGAGATAATTTTTAAAAAAGGACAATAGCCAAATCTGGCCTAGTTCTAATAAGAACGACCTTTATATAATATACATATGTATGTTCATATATTCATTATCACTTAGTTTTTAATTTGTAAAAAAAAAAAACAAGTATTAGTTTTCCAATCATGTTGTTGGTGTCAAAATTAAAAAATGATATAAAAATAAGAGCACATTTTTGTTTTTTTTTTTTTCGATGAAGATTTTGACATGTTTGAAAAACCAATATTAAGTTCGTTTTTATTAAAGCTTAGCCGGTTATCTGTACATATCTGCCCATCAACATTTTTTTCGAACACGTTTTACTTACGACCACCAATTGTTCGTTGGTAGTTGACAAATTGTGAATAATTTCGAAATGACTTAATGAAATTCGTTTTTTTTTTTTTAATAAGATCAGTTTTTATATAAAATGCATTTTTAGTTTTTGCTTAATAAAATAGAAGCTTAAAATTAGTATATTAGTATACAAAGTAAAATTAAAATACAATGATGTTATTGAAAATAAAATTGACAAACTTTTTCTAAAAAATTTGTTTCAGCTAATGGGAACCAGTGGCACCATTTTACTTCAATTATAGTAGATATTATAGTTCTTTTTTTCAAAATATTTAAAATCTACTTCTTACTTCGCACCATCAGCCAAATACTGAAATCTACCTCATTTTAAAAATCTCTGTTTCAACCTACTTCAATTTTACAAAAAAAAAGTCCAAATCTACTTCTTTTTCTCTATTTCACTCTAGGTAGTATTTTTTTTTATATTAAACGCGCACTCAAGGTCAAGGGGTTATGAATAAAATTAAAATGTTAAACACAATGCAAGAAATTAGGAAAGTAGGATAGGATGAGAAAGGAAATACCGATACACATTGGTTTTTAATGTCTGCACATTACAATGAGTGGGAAATATTGAGCCGGGTAAAGCATTCCAGATTCGTATAGTGCGGCTAAAAAAAGAATCACTTTACTTGACAGTACGTCCGAAATTGGGCGAAAATGATGAGCAGTCCTAGAAGTACGGGTATTACGGTTGAATTGTTTGAGGGGGAGAACGCAACTGGCTACTTCACTAGAGCACTGTTTATGAAAATTGCGGCGGTGCTCGAGAGATTCAAATTTTTCAGTTGGACAACGGCCGCCTATAATTTTTAGAGCTCTCTTTTGAATTTTGTGCAAGAGACTAAAGAGGGGTTTTAGAGCACCTGCCTAGTGGGAATTGCACTCGAGCTTTGGACGCATATAGGCCTTATAGATTACAGTCAGATTAGTAGGTTGAGTTTTCGAAGCTTGAAATTCTATACGTTTTTTGATTCCCCATTGGACAATGCTATCAAGATCAGAATTTAATGAGCTTATCATACGCTGCCGTTGCACACAGGAGTATTTGCCCGCTAAATCTGGTCAAAATTATTTTATATGATTTTTTTAATGAATATGATCTAAAATGTCCTTTTAAATATATTTTGGAACAATAAACTCAATAATCTTGAAAAAAAATATATAAATTTATTTGAAAAACAATATTACTTTCATTTTATATTTAATGTATGTAGTTATTTGTACAATACTCATATATTATCTTGTTTAGGACCAACTTCAACAAATAATTCTTTGGTTTCTTGTAAGAAAGGCTGACTACTGTCCACCTTTTGCCGTTTTCGGCCACAGCTCATAAATGGATCAGAGGTCAGCAAAAGTCTTTTGAAGACATCTTCGTTACAAACTACTCTGGAGAATTTTCTTGTAAAATCGATCCTATATGATCGGAAATTTTTATTTCTTGCTTCGGCAGCCTCTTCTGAGAGCTGCCCGATAGGAAGTAATGCATGTTTTATCAAAGCAGGACCATGTACAAGAATTTTATGTAGTGTAGGTGTCATGGGATGCCACCCATATAATTCAACATATAATTCCGCGGTTTTATTAGCGAAGCTTGCAAATTTTTCATAATGGATTTCGTGTCCAGACGAAATTGCTTCTATAATAATTCTTAGATTTTGGATGAGACGTATATCAATCCCTGTGATCTCAGCAGCTGTTTCAGGATCGCTGAAAAATCTTCTGGATGTATTTCCCGAGTTTGAGTTCCCTAAACCAGATTTAGGGACATCTAATATGAGCCCTGTTTTCTCCTTGAAAGCTCTTTGTATATTTTCTTTAGTTAACTTCACTATATTTTTTTCACTTTCACTCCTAGCTTGCCACTTTTTCAATGGTAATTTGTAGGCGATATGTAAGACGGTCTCAAATAATCTAATTTTTGCATGTAAAGTTGAAATACCGAATCTGAGTGATTCGGGATTCTCAGTGTAAGTTGTTTTAAAATCGTTAAAATCTTTTGATGTTTTTCCACATATATAACACCGCATAGTTGAGGTTGTATTTGTGGCAGCATTGCATACTTTTGCATCTACCATAGTCGGAAGCAAGGTATGTGAAACATTCATTTCTATTCCGTCAGAATTTGTAATAACTGTTTTCGTTAATTGCACAACTTGTTCCTCTACGTACTTTATTTCTTCTCTGGTTATATCGGCAGTTTCATGTACGAATCTGATCCGAATTGGACGACAGAATCGTGGTGAAGATGGTGTTGGGTTTTGCCACACAATTTTTTTTTGATTTATTATCAAAAATTGTAATCTGATTGGAACTAATGAGCTTTGAAATATGTTGCAGTCATCAGCTCCTGAATCGTTGTGAAAAATTTGTTGAAATCGATTCTGTTGACTGCCATCGCAACCCCATTTCGTTATTAATTCGATACCAAGCAACTCTTCTGGTGTACAAGTTTTAAGAACATCTTCCAGATATTTGCACAGCCTGGAAGCTGTGTGGTTCAATAAATCTTGAAGTTGAACTTCGGCACATGTTTCTGTAAAATGCATGGACTCTGCCCTCGGATAACATTCCTTTTTTGCTTCTTTTATTAAAGAATAACAGGGGTATATAGCTTTGTTGGATTCACGTAGAATCTCGTATTGGCTTTTAGTCAAATCACAGTCAATTAATAGTGACAGGGCTTCTGAAGCTGAATGATGTTTTGCAGATACTTTTTGAACCTCACAAATCGCTTTTTTAAATCTTTTAGCCCTTGTAGGAGTGGCAGTGACGTCTTTTATTATTTTTGATACTTCGATATTCCCTGCTTATCGTTGGCTTACAAGGGCTGCATATGTTAATTCTTGGACAGAAACTTGCTCCCGAAGATCTTTTGTTCTACGCTGCTTGCTGCAATCACTTAATTCCTGAAACTGCTTGTTTGGCCGCCCCGCTTTTGATGCTGTTATTGGTTTCCAGCTATGTAATTTTATGGTACTATCTAACCAGTTTTTATTTTTACTTAGAAAACGTTTTTCTGTGCTATTGGCTAAAGCCCATTTAAGTTTGAAATCTAACTTAAAATGTTTCAGATCTTTATTTATGATCTTCCACTCATTTTCGGGACATTTTGTAATCTCCTTAACTTTGCCTTCCATGTCCAAAAGTTTTTGATCTAATTTTCGATAGCAGCTATCTTTTAAAAGCTTATACAATGACATTCTTGACATTTGGATCTCGGATGAGACCAAACCTAACACAAAAAAACAACCCATAAGTCAATTTGAAAAATAGCGAATAAAGAACACAGAAACAAAAACTATATTTAAAAAAAAAATGTGAAATGATGGGTGAAATGTTTTTAGCTGGACAGCACAACAAAGGTGTGAAGTTAGTTACAAAAAAAAAAAAAATTGCCCGACCATACCCGGAACTATAACAAAAAGCACTTTTTTTCTAAAGTTTTAGTGAAAAATATCAATATTTTTGAATGATTCACTTATATCAATTTATAAACTGAACACTTAGAAAAACATATATATTTTTGTATAATAATTAAGTACATACTCTGAACTTTGGTATCCATGTAAAATTTTTACAAAAATCACTAAGGGGTACTCAAAATAAAAAGCACAAAACCATTTAAATTTAATGAATAATGGAAGATGAACACGTGCTTGTTTTATACCGACCAGACTAAGACTTACCACACCTATATAAAGGCCTCTAAGCTTTGTTTAAAACCGGTTTCTCATAGATAGATTAGTGAGGTATTTAATCAATGTAAATTGAGAATCAACCGTTACAATTTTTTTTCCCCACTTTTGACCAAATTGAAAGAGCAAATACTCCTGTGTGCGTTGGTAGTCCACATCCGAAGGATAAGGATGTGAATCTAAAAACGAATATGAAAAGCTGAGGTTACTGTCGTCAGCAAAACAATTAGGCGGAGCAACAGTTATAGACAGAAACTGTCGGAGACAAAACGGACCCCTGGGGCACACCAGCATTTATTTATTTATTTATTTATTTATTCATCAAGCAGAGACACAGCTCTCAAAGACTACTTAGAACAATAGTAAATTTATATAAATAATAATAAATAAAACAAAACAAAAATAGAATGTACAATTAACATTAACCACCGAACTTTATTATTAATAACAATTTTCTTTAAAACAGTCCCTACTTAAATATAAATTGAAATCAATAGCATTACAAACAGAATTAGCTTGTCTTAAACAGCGAGTTAAGAGTTCATTGATTCCATAATTGACCCTATGAAAGGGTACACAAAATAAACGATTATTACGTAATTCACGAAAAGGAACATGAAAGCCAATCAACGAAAGCAAGTAAGGGCAATTGATTTTATAATTTATTAAATCTCTGACAAGGATTACACCGAAATAAATACGTCGTGATTCTAGGGATTGAATGCCAAATATCAGATTTGAAACCGTCCAAAACTACTTTTAGTAAACGGTCCGAAAGGCAATTTCTAATCCAACGAAGAAGAGATTCATCGAATTACAAAAAAAAGAATATCAAAACAATAAAAATACACAAATAAGTAAGTTTAAAAGCATAGGAACTCAACACACTGATGTGTACACGAATCCTATGTATAAAAATTTCGCTTGCATATGTGTTTTTAATTTAAAATTAAACTATATTTAAATATAGTAATTTTAATGTTATTTTTTATAAAAGAATGTTTTATTAATTAAATTAAATTAAATTTTTGTACACAATTTCCTTTAAAATTTAAAGAAATGTATTGACAATTTTAAGTATTTAAAAGTATACATTTTGGAAAACATTTGTCGTATACAATATTATTTCAAAATCAAAGAATCTGCGATGTAAAAATTTTGATCGAAATCGGAAGAGTCGCAAATGAAAAAGTAGAAAATAAAAAGAAGGTTCTATGACAGGTACCGATAATAACATTTATTTTTTACCAAAGTGTGGACTGCATTGTTGGTACAGTTATCTATACATAATTTAAAAAAAAAAAAACATGAGAGCCGGTTTCAAAATGATTATAATATTTCATAATGGCTGTATGGAAGGAACCGAGCTAAAGTAAAACAAACCATTTCAATTTCTCCTCTAGGCTACAGATTGCGGTACAGAGTTGCAGATAGACGGAATCATTACTCTTTTGTGTTGTAATGTCAACTTATGAAAATTTCCAGTTCAAATTGGTCTAAAAGCAAGTAAAAAGTCATTTTAAAATCTACTTCGATTTTTCCCAATTTACTTCACTTTTTTCTTCAAATCTCCTTCCATTTTTTTCCGGAAGTGGTAACGCTGATAAGGACTTCAAGTCTAAGATATGTAACAAATGCAAAACTATGAAAATTGTTATCATTCTTTTTATTTTTAAGATTAGGTACATAATATTCAGAAACAATAGATAATAAACGAACGGTTTGATCAACCAATTTCAAAATTGATAATCTTTTTGTTTAAAAAACACTTTTCCACTTTTCTTAAATCAATTATGTATCTTCATAAATTGTTTCAAAGAATCCATTATCTATAACGAATTTATTCATGTTTTCAAAACTGCCCAATTTACCTTTTATGTTGTCAATTTTTACATGTAAATTAGTGGTCAAAGACGGAACCACTTTTTAATCTGAGGCTATATTTTTTTGGACTTATTAATTTTATTGAATCATAAATAATCTCAAGACAATGAAGCTATTTAAAAAATAAAAATTTAAAATGTTTAACTATGGATATTTTTTATTTTTAGAAACTCTGAAACAAGAAAAAGAAATATTTAAAACGCTTTTGGTTTCATCCCAATACGACCACTTTTCGCAGAGTTACAGCCCTTTGAAAAAGACTCAAAAGAACATTTATAGGTATGGGTACATAGTTACCATTATTATTTTTGAAAGTGTATTAATTTACTTGGGTTAGGAAATTTAATAATTTTTTTAGTTGAGCAATTTTTGAATTGTGAACTTTTCCTAAAATTAATTGTCTACATTAAAAATAAATTATAAATATCAGAGCAAATTCCCCGGGTTCCTAATGTCTAAATCTGTGCTCCCTTTTTTTTATTTTTTAAAATATCCTAAAAAGTAAAAGTCCTAGAACCAACAGATTAACCTTGTATAAATACGCAAAGAATAAAAACGCTATCTACCTAAATGCGAAAAGTTTCAATTCACCTGCAACCAAAAATAAAACAGAAAACAAACCGTCTATTATTGTGTCTAATTGTGAGCGCTGAATGCAAAAAACTCAATTTGCCTTTCCTAAACCTCAAACAATCACGATTCACGAAAAATTATTTTTTCTACCCAAAATACAAAAGGAAAAAAAACTTTCATTTATCTTGTGCGCAATCCGAGTCAATTCAAAATCAAATGCTTGTGCGCTGCCTGTGCGGCTTGCCAGCTTGCCACTCGTGCCTTGTTCCCGTTTTCTGTTATTTTTTTTTGATATTCTATTCCATCTCTCTCTATCTCTATGCGTGATGCGAAAAAAGAGGTATCCTGAAGAGACGAGACGAGCTAAATTTATTTTCTTAACACAAAAATTCTTAACTAAGAGAGCCATATTTGTGCACCAATACATGTACACGTTTTTACATGAGATTTGAGTTTGCTTCTGAGGTAGACCTACCCTTAAGAAGCTCATAAACCTATTCACCAAGCAATATTAGTGAAGATCTACGAGCGCTCTCTTCGAAAGTTTGTTCGCTTGTGCGTGTACCACGCAAGCATTTGACTCGAATCCATGTGAGCAATGCCAAGTAGAAGAGTATCCATTTGCTGTCAAGACCAACATTCCACAACATTTCACAGTTTGGGTATACCTGAACAAGAGAGAGTGGCTCTCATTTTCGAACCTCGAAAAACACTTGCGAGTGGTTCGTGAATACCCCACAGAAATTTCAAGTTAAGAGCCTGGTAAAGTTAAGAGCCGCTTAGGAGCGCTCGGTGAATACGAGCCTAAATATAAAGATATAGCTCAGACTTACGATGGGGCTTCCGTTATTAGTGGTAATTTGAATGGAATTCAAATACAAGTTGAGAATGTTTGTATGCTGAATTTGTCTTGAATTTGGTGCAGTCTCAAGGATTAACCAACATAGGAAGGTGCAACGGTCGCATGCTCTTAAAGAATTTTTAAAAAGAAAAATATGTACCATCGTTAGCGACTTCGTGGTGCCTTAGTTCACGATATGTCAATGTATTCTACTCTTACACCAAAAGCATTTAACAATATTTTGAAAGTATATTATTAAATGATGAAAAAATACATGGGAAAGCAATAATCGATGAATGCATCGGTTGACTCTAAATTCCTGAAAAGCTTTGAAACTGTGTTTCTTCTGAATGTGTGTTTTTCAAAACCTTTTTCAAACTCAGGTATGCCTGGTTTTTAATACACTTTAAAATGGCATTTTAAATAAAAAAGCTAAATGAATTTCTTAAATTTAAAAGAAACGAAGGGTTTCAGGAAATTTGGAAATCAATCTTGCAGGCTGTTTAACACATGCTGAAAAACGAAAAGCTCTAAATGATCAATTAGATATAAATGAAAAAAAAAATACAGGAGATTATTCTTTGAAATAGTTGACAATTAAACCATGCAGATATCAGATAGGTTTGCATCCTTTGAAAAACTGAAATATTTCTGTTTATTGAACGGGAACAAATTTATTAAATATCGCAAAAAAAAAAACAATTTTCCTGAAGAAGTAATTAAAAATCTAATTACAAGCTGATCAAACGCTATAGAGCGCTTCTTTTCTGCATTAAAGAGGATAAAAACGTGCCTTCGAAGTACTCAAAGTGTCTATCGGAAAGGCTCTTTTGAAAGAGTTTAAAGAAAGTGACGAATTTTATAATCAAGTCATCGAAAATTTTGCTACCGTTGAACGACGAACTGAATTTATTTATCGATTCATTTTTAAACCTTTCATCTGATGTTATTAATTTATAAAATATTGTTTGTGTTTTTTATCCTTATTAATAAAATTTAAAAAAAAATTTAAACTCCCTCGTACCACGGAGCTAACCCAATATTAAATATCAGGAATCGCCACTGATGCATTCGTAAAAAAATCGAACTCAAGATTTTGATCAAAATTGACATTACGATGATAGCGAAGACGTTGGTAGATATCATTTTATTTTCTTCCCCCTTCACGTTTTTTCTTTTTTTTTTCTAGACCAAAAATAACGGTACCTGCTATACGATATTTTTTTTCGAAATTTTATAAATAATTTTTTAAAGGTATTGGTTAAAAAAAAATACGAAAAATGGATATTAATGGTACCATTGGAACCACTTCTTTTGTTTTTGATTTTCTCAAACACGATTCAACCGATTTTGATAATTTTTTTATATGCTTAAGCTCTCCAAAGTTTGAATATTATTGAGTATCCAAATTTTTCAAAATTTTGTTTCTTAGATTTAAAAAAAAAATATATTTTTTTTTCAAAACTTAATATTTCGAAAACCTTATGCTCTATTTTTTTAAATTTGATAAATAAAAGTTTCTTAATATAATCTACAGGATGTGAGAAACGAATTTTTTTTTCCTAAAAATAACGGTTCACACCATACAAATGTTAAAAAATGGTTTTCAAAAATCGTATTTCTCTTGAAAACGGCGCGCGCCTAGAATTTTGATAGAGTTTTTTTTTCTTTAGATTACTTTTTACGATATATAATTGAAACAAAATTGAAATTAAGATATTACTGACTATACCTTTTTTAACCATTTTCCAAATTTTGAGTTTCTCATTATCTAGTTGGCGACAGTAATCGAAGAGCCCCATAAGCTTTGCCAACCTCTTGATTAACGTGGTTGTTCCAGCTTAAGGTCCTATTAAGGCAAACTTCCAAGTTTTTGACTGTATCTACATAATCAATTCGTGACCCACTTAGCTCGATAACAGGAAAGCAACTTAAGTCTATATATCTTTAAGCTATGACAAGACATTTCGTTTTTAGATGATTTAGAGTAAGACCACATTTGACTGACCATAATCTAATAGCTAAGAGGTCTTAATTGATATTTTGAACACAATCCTCAATCAATGCAATTGAACAAGTTTTCAGTAACCGCAGATAATCAGCAAAGAGGTGTTCATGGCAGTGGTTTATGGTTTTTGAGACCTCATTAACGTATAATGAAAAAGAGGAAGGACCAAGTATCGATCCTTGGGGAACTCCACCAGAAATTGATAAGAAATTAGAAACCTGACTACCAATTGAAACCGCTTCCCGCCTACCTGATAAATACGAAAGATTGAGCTTCACAGCTTCTGGTGAAAATGTATAAATTTTTTGTCACTTTCGACACATTATTTTGTGATCGATAGTGTCAAATGCCTTATGTTGATTTCCTTTACACATGAGAAATCAATTTCTGTGTGAAGATTTCGAGCTCTCGACAGATTTTACTTTCCTTCACACCAAAAAAATCGGTTTTTTTTTTACAGAGATCGAATTCTTCGAGTCCTTATTTGAAGAGGGATTTACATGTATACAATATACGCACACCAAAAGAAAAAAAATTGAAATGGGATCGAAATCCTTAGTGTGTAAAGGAAATTGACATTAGAATAATCTAATAGAACCAAAAACGTCACTCTATTATCGTCTAGCTCTTTTCTTGCTTGTTCGATGACGTCAAGTAGTGACGTTGTACTGCTGTAACCTGACCTGAAACCTTACTGTTTTAGATCCAAAAGAGACTTCTCGGAAAGAAAGGCCCTAAGCTGTCTCTGCATTATTTTTTCCAAGACTTTGGACAGAAAAAAAGGTTAGAGACGGGACGGAATTCAGTATTCGAACTGTTTTTTAGGAATCGGAATAATCTTTGGGTCTTTCCATTGTGATTGGAACGTAATCTGTGGCAAAATAAGTGTAAGGATGGCTTTTAAGAACGTTAGATGTAAGTTATCAAAACCTACGGCATTTGATTTCAAGCAAATGAAACTTTCAACTAGATCCTCAGGAGTTATACGAGAAAAACCAAAGTCAGGTCCAGAGTACATTGCCGAAAAATCTTCACCAGAAAGATTTTGAGACGCAGTAGTGGGTTGGGGAATAGAAGAAATAAAGTTATTGTTGCTCTCATTACAATCAATATTCTTTGGATGAAAATTAATTTATTTTGTTGACGATTTCCTTTAAAGTTTTCCGCAATTTGCGTCCGTTGAAAGAGAGATTTAACCAACTCTTGTACCAACCAGGGGGGCAACAACGGGGGGTGTCCAGGGTGTCCGGACACCCCCTAGAGGTCGGTGGACACCCCTCCGAAATCGATAGACACCCGAGTGACGATTTTTAAAACATTCTTAACCCCACAAACCCGGGGCGTAGCGAGGTCAAGTTTAAGGAGACGATGCAAACTATTCGACGATTTTCAACTATAACTTACCTATCAAGGGACATGGATAATATTTATTACAGCTATTGTGTTTATATTTTATAAAGTATATTATATTAAATTCTGTAAAAATAGAAAGTTTTTTACTATAGATTTTACTCAATGGGGACCCTGTACTAAAATTAATACCAACCGAGATTTCATTATATTTTTGAAAATTTTCCCACCAAAAAAATCAAGCCGCTAAAAATCGGAAATATTTTAAGCCTAAATACACTAGGATTGGATTGAAAATTGTAATAAAATTCTAGTGTATTTAAGCTTTAATTATTCCAAATATTTGTTAAAGTATGGATTTGAAGCGATTTTTTGCAACAAAGTCTTTGGATTTTTAAAAAATAAAAAAAATAGAAAAAACTGAATTTAATCTCAGTATCAAATGTAGTGCTGTAGTGATGTATTTAACTTGAATAAATTTTTTATTCCGACTTTAGATTATAAGAATGTTTTAAAAGTTGACACCGCAAATCAAGAGAACTATTGAAATTAATTTTTTGAAATCATCTTCGAGAGCTTGGCCTCGCTGCGCCCCGGGTTTGTGGGGTTAATGGCTTTGGGGATAGCTTGTGTCGGTTTCGCGAGCTTGGCCTCGCTACACCCCGGATTTGTGGGGTTATTTGGATTATTTTGGGTTGGACACCCGCCTAGCTTTTTAGGTTGTTGCACTTCTGGTACCTACTCACTTTTGCAGCACGAATGAGGCGAGCACTCGTATTGCGCAAACGACAATAATCTTGAAAGTCATGTGGTACCTTATAACGCTTCCATTTAAAAAAAAAAACAGATAAATTTCTTAAAGAAACGTGAAAGTCAAACAAACAATATAAATTTCTTTGAAGGAACTCGACTTGCTCATCGGGTAATTGTTGACAACACAAACTATCCCAATTAATTCTTCGTATATCAAGTTCAAGAGTATTCGAGACTACATATATTCTTGAAATCTCAAAACTGGAACTTTCTAAGAGGTCTTCTGAGGCAGAAGTGGAAGGAAAGATGGATAAGGCCATGTTTGGAAAAACTTGGAGCATCAATTTGGTTAAAAAGGATCACTTATCAGTAACAAGAAAAATATATCAAGAAGTGTCCTGGAATTTTGAGAAAAGTGCGTAGGACTAGTTGTGTTTACTGATTGCAAATTGAAAGTATTCATGTTAATTATAAGAGTCTGGTGGGTAAGAATATCGCTATTAAAGTCTCCACAAAGAATTAAACAATTTTTTTCATTTCATTTCATTAATTATAAATACAAATATTTTACATTAGATTGTTAAATCTTTATGGTTGTAAAAGTATACAATTTGGAAGAAAATTATACAATGAAGCTGGAAGATTAATTCGATTATAAAATTAACTTTATCCTAGACAACTTTTTCATACAAAATTATATTTAATAATTAGAAATAATCCATAAATTATAAATAATTTACTCACTACTTAAATGCGAAAGCAAAACCTCATTGAAACCGCGTGCACAATACTGTCTTCTTATATTAAGGGGCAAAGAATTCCATAGTCGAATGGTACCCACAAAAAACTGTCGTTCAGAAGATAAAGAATTAAAAGTAGGTTGCAAAAGTACTAATGAACGTGAAGACATAGTAAAACGTATTTTTTCATAGAGATATGTCGGTTCTTTCGTTATAATAATTGTATGAAGTAGTTTTAAACAACAAAATTTTATATATGTATCTAAGCTACAACCAAGTATGTTTTGTGTGTAGGCTGAAACATGATCGTAGCGCTTAAGATCATAAACATAACGGCATATATTGTTGAATGCAACTTTCAGTTTTCTTTTAGTGTCTGCAGAACTGCAAAAAGTAATTTGGCAACCGTATGTTATAATGGGAACTAAAAGTGCTCTTACTAGCCTCAGTTTCGTGAGGAAGGGTGTATAATGTTTTGACAAGGAGAGGCTCCTAAGGCACCCGTACACTTTCCCTATAACAGTCATAACATGATCATCCCATCTAAGCGTACTGTTGAACCAGATCCCTAAGTTTTTGGTTTTATCGAGATATTGTAAAGGAATATTTCCAAGAGTTACAACTGGAAAGTAGCTTAAGTCAAGTTTATTTTTATAAACAACTAAACACTTAGATTTTTTAGGATTAAGTTGTAAGCTATTTCTTTCAGCCCATACAACTATACTTTGCAGATCAGAATTAAGCCTTAAGACACCATCCTCAATTAAACCTAGTTTGCAAGAAAAATAAAGCTGCACATCATCAGCATACATATGCATATTTGCTTCTTTAATACTTAAAGGTAAATCATTTATAAATATTGTAAAAAGCAGTGGACCCAATATAGATCCCTGAGGAACTCCGCTTAATATATTTTTAAACTGTGATCTAGAATGATCACTCAAAAACACTGATTGCTTCCTACCGCACAAATAAGATTTTATTAAATTAGCTGAACTATCAGTAAAACTAAATAAGCTTTTAAGTTTCGATACCAAAAGCAAATGGTCTACGGTATCGAAGGCCTTAGAGAAGTCCAACAGCGTTAAAAATGTTACTAAGTCCTTACTGACTGAAATTCGTATATCATCAGATACTTTTATCAATGCAGATACACAGCTATGTTTGGGCCTGAAACCAGATTGTTTATTACAAATAAGATTATTTGTTCTCAAGAAACCGGAGAGCTGAAAGTGTAAAAGTTTTTCCATGACTTTTGAAAAATAAGGCAAAATTGAAATAGGTCTGTATTCGGGTGCAGAGAGTCGAGTACCTGGTGTTTTAAGCACGGGAATAACTTTCGCGAACTTCCATACTGCAGGAAAACATGATTTTGTGATAATTGAATTGAAAACATACGTTAAAAAAGGTAGAATATGTGGGAGAATCATTTTGACAAATAGTGGATGGATTTCATCTAGTCCAACAGATTTAGATTTTATACTTAATATAGCTTTTAAAACATCGGTTTGTTCTACTGTTGAAAACTGAAAAGAGTTATCATTACTTATGGGAACATTAACAGGTTCAGTAAAATTCATGAAAGTTCTTTGGGACGATAAAAACTTGTTGTTAAGCTCATCCGGATCAATAGCGTCTAGGTCTTGCCTTTTATTACGCCCGATACCTAATTCGCGCAGATTTTTCCATAAAACTGACGATGGCAGACTGGTATCAAGCCTCTTGAAATAAAAAAGTTTTTTAGACCGTTGTATTTTAGATTTAACTTTATTACGTAGTAAACGAAAATAATTGTAAAAATCGGGTAACTTGAACCTTTTCCATCTATTGTATGCTAAATCACGTTGATTTTTTAATTCATAAATTTCAGGAGTAAACCAGCAGTTGTTCGGATTTCTTAACACTCTGGTCTTGAACGGAACATGAATATTGAAAAGGTCGCGAATGTTGTTCTGCAAAAATTCAATTTGCTCATCTGGATGTAACATAAAATAAACTACTTGCCAGTTGATAAGGAGTAAGTTTTGCTCTAAACGATGAGTATTAACATTTTTGAAGTCCCTGTAGGTATAAGTAAGAGGTGAATTTTGCAGTTCACCTTTTAGAGTAATGAAAATGAGATCATGTTTAGAAAAAACTGGAACTGATAACTGACTATAAACAAGAACAGTTTTAAGTGGTGACCAATCTATGAAACGGTTCGGCCTATAAACTACCCCGAAAAACTACTTCAGAAATTTCAACAAATAGATATTCTATAGGGCTCTCAGGAGGAGACACAAATTTAATTTTATTTTTAATTGAATCCCGTATGTAAATTGCTACTCCACCACCCAACCGACATATTCTATCGTTCCGAGTACCTTAAACCTTAAAAAGATAAATCAACCCATCAGTGATGCTGCTGTGAAACCACGTCTAACTTTCACATATATGTAGCGTTATACCTTGAACCTTCAAATATATCCCTGAACTCGTCTATTTTCCTATAAAAGCTCTGAGCGTTTATGTGCCAAATTTGAAATCTAGCGTTAGTTATATTTACGCTTGTTTCGCTTATGGAATTCAGATTATCAGAACTGTGGCTAACCAGCAATGAAAGAGAAAACAGATTTTCTGCTTAGCGCACGCATGTTCGGAAAAGCAGATAAAATAAGAATCTTGTAATTTTGTACAACGTTAGGTCTTGTCAAGTCATGCACGCAGAGGAAAAAATCGAAAAGTTGAGGTTTTCCATTCGGAAACTGATGTAAACTATATGGCACACTTCCGATTGCAGTAGAACAATGAAATTTGGTAGAGCGGTATAGCTTGATGTGCATTCTAAGATTTTTCATTCGAAGTGTCTTTTTATTGTCATTTTGAAACTATACATGCATCTTGAAAATTCATAACTTTTTTTAGAACCAGAGTGCTCGATATGGTACTCTTTATTATGTTAACATGAATGAAAAAAAGGTTGTGTGTACTGACATGACATACTCAAGCAAAGTGTAGAATTTATATTCTAATAAAGAACGATGGCAGCGGATTTAGAAAAAACAAGATGACTATGTGACTATTAACAAGTAAGTAATTTATTGAAGTAAAAGAAAATGGTAAATCCACAGGAAGTGTGGTAAGTATAAATACAAGTGTAGATTAATAAATTTAAGTGTAGATGGCATAGTAAAATAAGTGTAAGTGTTGCCGTAATATAATTATAATTCATTTTGTTTAACATACCTCCTCAACACTTAACAATTATAGCAATATATTATATATAATATAGATCTAAATCTTAATGCAATATTGTTTTTATAAATTTAAATTAATATTATTCCAAGATTTTTAAAATGTTCATAATGTTTAGGAAAAGACAAATTTTTAGTTAATGGGTCAGCTAACATATTTTCGGTTGACAAGTATTTCAGATTCACTGTGCCATCAGCAATGGCTTCACGGATGAAGTGGTATCTTATATGAAGGTGTTTGGTTCGCGAGCGTCTTCCTTTGAAGTTAGCAATATATTGTGCACTTTGACTGTCGGTGAATAAGGCAGCAGTAGTTAAGATGACATACTCTGCTTCTGCGCTGGACAACGTAACAATGGGCTGTTTGCGAGATTCCCAATCGATTGGTACACCAGCAAGTATAAAAATAACACCGGACTGTGATTTTCGGTCATTTACGTCTTCACCATAGCTTGAGTCAGCATATGCTATGATCGGCTTTCCAGATCTGTAATAAAAAAGTTTTGTATTTAGAGTACCTTTTAAATACCTAAGAACTGAAATTGCTGAATTCCAATGTTGAACTCTTGGATCTTGGTTGAACTGCGATAGAGTATTCACAGTATACGCTATATCTGGCCTACTGAATGTAGAAAGGTGAAGTAAGCTCCCAATGAGTTCCTGATATGACTTTTGATTTACAGGTTTATTTTCTCCCTCAATCTGAGGCTCGTTTTCGAGTTTTGTTTTAGGTGGCAATGGTAACGTTCGTGGTTTGCAGTTCCAAAGATTGTATTTTGAAATTAAACACTTAGTAAAACTTGATTGGCAGATCGATAAAGTTCCTTTCTCACGATCTCTTGAAATCTCCAGACCTATGGTTAACGCGGGTTCACCCATGTCCCTAATTTCAAAATATTTTTTAAGATGCAATTTGAAGTTTACAAAATCCGTTTGACTGTTCGTTGCCACAATTAAGTCATCAACATAAGCAGTAATTAAAGTGATAATACCGGTTTGTTTTTTGAAATAAATGCATTTATCGTAACTTGAATTTTTATATCCAATTTCTTGAAGTTTGCTGTCAAGTTTCTTGTTCCATTGATGGCCAGATTGCTTTAAACCATAAATTGATTTTTGAAGCTTACAGACTTTTGATTTGTCATAGACAAAACCTACTGGCTGTTCCATGAAAATTTCCTCGTCCAAGTCTCCATACAAAAAAGCTGTTGATACGTCGATGTGGTGAAGATCTAAATCATATTCCGTAGCAATAGCATAGAGCATGCGGATAGAGCTTATCTCAACAACGGGAGAAAATGTGTCAAAATAATCAACACCATACAGTTGGGAATAACCTTTAGCTACTAACCTAGCTTTCCTTCTTTCGACAGTTCCGTCTGGCTTTCGCTTCGTTTTGAAAACCCATCGGCATCCAATAACGTTTTTATTCTTGGGACGATCTACAATTTTCCAAGTTTCATTCTTAAACCTAGTACTCAGTTCAAGTGAAAATGAAAATTTCATATAAAAGTGACTGCTGGTTCACTGGCATGAAATCCGCAACGAGAGGTGAGTACTAAAATGTGGATTGGAAAAACAAATATGTTCCACAACTTTTTCCACGCTATGATTCTCATTTCTCAATGTACAACCATCAGGAAAAAGTTTAAGGCAACGTGGAAAACTGTGACATTTGTCAGTTGATTTGAATATTTTGTTTCAAAACAAGAAATTGAAAATTTATAAACAGAAAAAACGAATCAGTTTAAAAATAATTGCTTTTTTTTCATTCAAAGTGAGTATCAAAAATGCACGTGGAAAAGCTTATTCTATTTTCATTTTTATTCTCCGCGTGTAATTTGGAACGTATTTATTTTTCATTTCACGCTAGGTGAGTACTAGGCTTTATTTAAAAAATCAATTTCAATATTCATAACCTCCTTCCATTCATCAAAATTTGAAGAAGCTTCAACGTCCTTCAAGGATTTAGGATCATCCTCTTCCGATTGTTCCGACAGATATGATTTCTCCTTGTAGTTGCGAACAGGAACGTTTCTTTTGGGCCTGGAACTTGATGTAGTGGGATTGGATTCATTCCCCTTTTTTAAATTCTTATTAGGTGTGCGCAAATAGTCCACATCTAGAGCTTCCTCGAAATGATCATTGTCTGAAGTTTCCTCTAGGTTATCACTTTTTACCTCTGTCGTTTTTTCATCTTCATCCTCTGCAGCTCCACCGGTTCCTTTTTCATCAGCTCCATCGTCAGCTCCATCATCAGCTCCATCATCAGCTCCATCATCAGCTTCATCATCATCAACCTTATCCGACTCTTTTTCATACTTTTCAGCTTCACTCGATCGTGATTCCTCGTTTACCCAATCAAACTTAACGAATTCGGGCTGCTTTATGTTTTCTTTATTTTCCATAAAAACTACATCTCGACTTTTAATTACGGATCTTGTACCCCTTTTCCACAACCTAAACGCTTTCGCATCGTCACAATATCCTACGAGTATTAAAACAAATTCATCGCTTCTGGCATCGAACTTGCTTTGGGTTCCAGATTTATTTAAAACGAATGCACGTGAAGGTGAACCTATCTCTTTAAAATACGAAACATCAGGAATCTTCGATGTCTCGATGACCATAACTCTTCTGGAGTTCTGTTGTGATTTGCTGTAGTTGGACAACGATTTCGAATGTGTGCTGAGGTGAGAACTAATTCAGCCCATAAGTAGTCTGGTAAATTCGCTTTGATTTTCAAGCACCTAGCCATCTCGACAAGCGTGCGATTGGCACGTTCAGCAACACCATTTTGTTGTGGTGTATAGGGCGAACAAAATTCATGTTTAATGCCATTGGTTTCACACAATTGTCTAAAAGCATGACTGGTATACTCTGATACATTATCAGATCTTATTCGCTTTATTTTTTTATTTAATTGATTTTCGACAAAGTTTTTAAATAAAATAAATTTGGCTATCATTTCGGACTTCTTTCGACATACATATATAAATGAAAATTTTTCTAGAAAAATCATCTATGAAAGTTACGAAATATAATGACTTACTCAGAGATTCTGTTTTCATAGGTCCACATATGTATGTATGTCTGAATGTATGAGATCCAAACAAGATGATGTCGATTTTTCATGTTTTCTATCAAATGGCAGACGTGTTTGTTTACCTCTGATGCATTCTCGATTTTCATTAATGATCTTCCAGGTAGTATAACGTATTCATCCATTCATATGTACGCCGATGATGTGCAGTTGTATCTGAGTTGCAAAACTGGCCTCATTGAGGACGCTACTTTTAAATTCAACTGTGATCTTGAAAGTATTTTTCAGTGGTCTAAAAGAAACGATCTTTTTCTGAATCCAAAAAAATCCAAGTGTATGCTTATAGCTAAAAATAACTTAAATACGTGTGGCTTCTCAAATATATATCTTGGAGGTGAACAATTAGAATTCGTTGATAAGGCTAAGAACTTGGGAATTTGGTTTGATAGTAACCTTAGATGGGACCTTAATACTCGTACCACTGTAGGAAAAATTTATGGATGTCTACGTAACCTATTTATGTCACAGCATTATACTCCTGTCAAAACAAGATTAATGTTAGCAAAATCTCTTATTGTGCCAATTATATCATTTGGATGTGAAGTTTCAATGTATTGTAATGCTGATTCTAGAAGAAAACTAAATGTCGTTTTTAATAATGTTACTCGTTACGTGTATGGTTTAAATCGTCGGGATCATATACGACCCAAACTCAGAATAGTTGGTCTACTTAGCTTTTTACAACGAAAAAATGCTTTCTATGCATATATTTATTTGATAGAAGAAGCTATGTGTTATTTCAAGATCTATATAAACAAACAGGTGTTCTCTCTTTAAAATGATTGCTCAAACAAAAAATAAATAAGCATAGGTACCGTACAAATCTAAATTATATAAGAGCAAAAGAGTTGGTCTGCTTTTTTTTCAGTGCAAAATAGTTGGTCTAGCTCTATTAACAAAGTGATCCTTTCTACCGTTATGAAAATATTTAGAGAAATTATTCTTGTTATTGCCTGCGTAAGTTTTCAATTAAAGTTGGTTACAGTTTTGCGTTAACCATGGCGCGTGGTGTTGCAATTTCTCGAGATCTTCGCGAGTCAATAATTAAGGCATTCGAAACGGGGCTATCAAGTTATAAAATTGCTAAAACTTTTAATTTGCCACGATCTTCAGTGCAAAATATTATTACAAAGTTTAAAAACTCTAGAAATCTTGAAGTTGGCAAAAAAACGGGACGCCCAGCCATAGCGAAACCTCGTGACTGTCGTATGTTAAAAAAAATTATAAAAGAAAACCGACGACAATCAGCCGCTGCTTTAACATCAGAATGGAATAAGCGCATTAACAAAAATGTTTCTGTACACACATGCAAAAGAACAATGAAAAAAATGGGATACCGATTTTATAAGGTTTGTGTAAAAATAATTTAATTTAATAAATTACAAGAAAAATACTTTTCATAAAATTCAGGCTAAGGAAAAACCACTTTTGACGCCTAAACAAAAGAAAAGACGGCTTGAGTGGGCAAAAAGCCGTAGAAATTGGACTTTCAATCAGTGGCGAACAGTTATTTGGAGTGACGAGTCCCGGTTTGAGGTTTGTGTTGGTGACGAACGCAAGCGTGTAATTCGAAACTCCAAGGAAGCCTTCCACAAAGATTGCCTCAAAAAAACTGTTAAGTTCCCAGCATCTCTCATGGTATGGGGATGTATGTCTGGACGTGGTGTTGGGAATTTATTCTTTGTTGATGGGATAGTTAATGCTGCGAAGTACCAGGATATCCTTCAAGAGCAACTTCTTCCATCCATACCGCGGCTTCAGTCCACTGACGGGAATTACATCTTTCAGCAAGATGGGGCTTCTTGTCATACGGCTAGGTCCACCATGGCATGGTTATCCGCTGAAGCTGTTCCTTTACTGGAATGGCCTTCCAGCAGCCCTGACCTTTCGCCCATTGAAACGATTTGGCACAAAATGAAACAAAAATTGCGAAAGGAACCGGCAAGAACCCTTCAAGATTTAAAAAATAAAATAATTAATATCTGGCATTCATTTAGTTCTGAAGAGTGTCAGAAATTAGTAGACACTATGCCAAGACGAATTGAGGCAGTAATTAAGCGGAAAGGGGACGCCACACAGTGGTAAAATTCAATTCCAAATAATAGACCAACTATTTTGCCCTATTGAATTGATATGAAAACATATAGTTTTCTTCCATTAAACACACGTTTATCATGAAATATTAGTATAAACCTTGTTATTTTCAGTAATTTTATAAAAAAATAAAATAAACTTTAATATTTATCTTAAAAAATTGTATTCATTTTAAAACATTGAAAATAAACAGCACATGTAAGTATAAATTACTTGATAGACCAACTATTCTGAGTTTGGGCTCGTATCACCATATAAAACCAATATTTTGGGTTTAACATTAAATAAATATTTAGATTTTTGTTCATTAAAATATCTTCATAAAATCATAACCTCTCGTAAACCGGAATATCTTTATGATAAACTAGCTTTTTCAAATTCATCTAGAACTTTTACTTTTACCATACCGCGTGCTACATGCATCACAACCGAGCGTCAATTTTTTGTCTACGCTGTTCGCTTATGGAACTCTCTTCCTCTTAGCATAAGAAGACTCTGTTTTGTTAATAGTTTTAATGTATCTCTCTTTTCTTACTTGGCTGGCAATCTTTAGGTATTAGGGCCCTTATACGCTTCTTTTTATATAATATTGTTTTATTTTAATTGTGGTATAGCAACCATTTTTATATTGTTATTTTAAAATACATATAACGTTAACTTAATTTTATTGTAAATTTGTAATCTTGTTCTTATTTTTATCCTTATCTCTAAATTTAAATTACTTAAAACTAATTTTAATGATCACATTTACGTCATTTAAGATACTTTGTGTAATCTTTGTAAATGTTGTTTAGTTCTCTAAATAAATAGTAAATAGTAAAATAGCATGTGTCACAGTCCAGCTCATAGTTGTTAAATTCTGGAAGTCCTCTTACAATTTTCTCACGTTGCGGATGCTTCAGAGATGCTGCATTCAAATGCCCCATCCTGTTATGCCAGGTTTTGAAATCTCCTGCAGCCTTTACATCGTCGTTTTCAGTTTTCGTGATTAAACAAGATTCTTCTTTGGATGGATAGACAAAATAGAGTCCCTCGGATTTTTTCGCACTCAATAGTTGTCGTCCGCTCTTGCTCAAAATACTTGCTTTATCGGTCTCAAAATACACTTTCACACCATTCATAGTGGCTTTGTTGATTGAAATTAAATTTTCTTTTAGATCCACTGAAAAAAC